>OX388325.1:0-54371 GCA_947579605.1 Athripsodes cinereus | reverse complement strand
AGTTATGGTATAAGGAAGTAACTGAAATCAATTAAAGGTTGTACAAGTGTTATAGTGGATACCAACTAGGCAGATATAATTGTTTAATGTAGATGTTATTTTATTATGTAAGTAGGGAAATATATATAATAAATAATTCAAATATACATCACTATGATAAGTACATACCTTCAATGTAATTAATCTTTATGTCAATATGCAAATACATACATATGACACATATATAATATTATATGAAGACTCTGCACTCTGAAGACAAACTCTCATTACTACTGTTATTGTTACAATACATAATATGTAGGTGTAGGTCAGTGATATGCCGAATGTATATGGACATAGTTATGAAAGTCGCAAATTGAATAGAATGTGGAATGATTCATATATTTTTTACACGCAGTAAATTCACTACTAGTCACCCCAGTTGTGGGAGATACAGGAATGAAAAAATATTCTCTTTTATTTTCGGGTTTTCTCAATTTGGTGAAGAAATTTAAATAAAAAACCTTTTTTTCGAAAATGGTAATCTCCTGTCACCAAATTTTTTATTTGGTAACAGGGAATTGGCGTTTAGGTACATATCATTGTTTTCGTACAAATAAGTAGTTTCTGTGAACTAAGCCATACTTCCAACTTGTGTACTTCTAATGCGATTGTAAATAAGAAAACACATGCGAATATGTTTTCTTATTTACAATCTGTCTCAAGTCAACTAAGTGTGAGGAGATAGTTGAGTCATGATAATTAGTTCTAATTCGTATTCACAGTTTTCCGTACTAATTTAGTTCATTAGTTCATTTTGACACCTTAGTACAACTATAAACTTCGAGAATCTATGGATTTCGTATTCAGAATGAAATTTAAGTTGACAGCCGACGACTAAAATAAGTTGGATTTGGCAGAATTTTATTCGCGACTTTTAACGTGCGAATATTATAAGTTGCTGTCATTTTATAGCAGAATATTGCTATATATTGGAAGTGTTAAGTTGTTTTTTCAATTAAAAGTAAAAATTTATATTTTTAGGGCAACTCTTAGCGTGTATAAATTGTAAAATTACACCACCACCGACGCAAATACGAACGCCAAAATATATCGGCAAATCTGACATTTCACAATTTTCACACGCGACAACTATTAAATTGTTGCCAGAAGTGTAAATCGGAACGTGAAAAACATTTTGTATTGCGGCATCACTGACTAATATTAGTTTTTCCCATAGATTTTACCGTTTGCACTTGGTGGTTCTCGAGTTTATAGTTGTTTATAATTCATAACTAATGCTGAATACTACATAATAACTAATATTAATCAACTTTTTAGTTAGTTAGTGCATTAAGATTCAGAATTGGCCCTAGTGAGCACTGGACACAATTACCTACTGGATTTTCATGTTTGACTAATCTACGAATGGTGAATAAAGATAAAAGTATATTAGAACCTACCTAAAAAGGTGAAATGTGTGGCCTAATGTATTTCCTCGAAACTAATTTACAATTCAACCAACTAAACATAATAATATTAACAATTTGTCCATGAACATGATTTAGTGCAGTCACTTGGTTTCATGTTATTTATGTGTATGGGGTAACCACTGAGTCACTCAATCAATTCCAGAAAGTCATCAAAGAATTTCAACATTAGTTGTTAAACTGTATATAATACATAGGTTGCTAGATATTGATTAAATGCATTTTGTGCCATTTTCATCTACCTTCAAAATTATCTTGTAAACAAATCATGACAAAGTCGTGATAAACATAAGAGTTTGTTACTTTTATAATATTTACACACACACACATATGTATCTACACTAACAAACACACCCACACAACCACAAGTACATAAAATGTAACTAACTAAGTACTTATATACACATTTATACATTATTCACACAGTGCACTTATATCTGTGTCGATGTTGTTTACCTCATTTGAGAGTAGGCGCAATGTTTTACTATTTCTGATGATATATTTATTTATTTATTATTATACCGACTATGTGATAATCATTTAGATCATTAATGTATGTGAGTACCTATTAATGTTATTATTATTTTAAATTAAGGTAACTCATGTAGGTATCTTGAGTAGTAAGTATTATGAATGTATATTAAGGTAGATAGGTAGGTACCTCCATGTACATATATGTATGTATAGGTGGGTAGGTACACACAAACTATAACAAGTATCTATATAATATATATATATATATATATATATATATATATATTATATAGATACTATATATGTTAAACGAAGTTTTCGCATTTAGCTGGATTCTCACACCTGCGAGAGTGAAGATATTAAGAAAATCACCCAACAGACACCTCATCCGCACAACCAACAGACTGTGCAAACTCCCTTTTGTATGAAACAGGAAAGGTGTCCCGATGCTTACGAATCGGCTTAGGCTGGTTTAAGTGCACTTTACCCATGGTACGTTCACCAATCCCACCAATTCCTGTTTCAAACCGTCATATTCGACATCTGTTGAGCATAGATGTCAACTAACAGCAACCATCTTTGTGATTGTGTTCGAGGTTGTTGACAATCTATCGTTGATTGTCAACCCGAAACACTAAATGGCGCCAGAGAACAATTGTGTTCTCCTATTTACAGCGTTGCTTTGACCAGTGGTTTTAAATGTTAAACGAAGTTTTCGCATTTAGCTGGATTCTCACACCTGCGAGAGTGAAGATATTAAGAAAATCACCCAACAGACACCTCATCCGCACAACCAACAGACTGTGCAAACTCCCTTTTGTATGAAACAGGAAAGGTGTCCCGATGCTTACGAATCGGCTTAGGCTGGTTTAAGTGCACTTTACCCATGGTACGTTCACCAATTTCATACAAAAGGGAGTTTGCACAGTCTGTTGGTTGTGCGGATGAGGTGTCTGTTGGGTGATTTTCTTAATATATATATATATATATATATACACCAAAATTCAGCACTTGACTTTACTGCTAAAATATCGATACATATTATGTACGTACCTAGATATGAATCTTGTATTATGGGTACTAAAGCAACGATACAAATATATGTACCTACATGTAACACCCAGACCCAGGACAATTTGAAAAAGGACATCTTCATTTTACCCTGGCCGGAATTCGAGCCCAGTACCTCAACTCAAAGGCAGGAACGTTGTTTTCATGTCACACAGGTAATTACGTATTTAACCCTCTGCAACTGACGTGAGGTCTGTCAGACACCGCGAAATCTTTTTTATTTATTTATTTATTTTATTCTTCACTGTACATTGTTTACAATTTTTTATGTAACAAAGTTGCCATTTCGAGTCCTATCTTTCCGTTTTGCTCAGTAGCTTCCTAATTTATGTTCCTTTAATCATCAGTAGAGTGACGGTGGCTGTCGTGAGTGCATGTGTGGATTTATAGCTAATGGGTGTCTCTCAGACCTAAGGTCAGTAATAAATGATGGGTCTATTAGACCTAACGTCAGTAATATATTAATATTTTCATAGTGTCTCACATACATCACCTCAGTAAATTCATAGAGTCTACCTAACATCACTTCTATAAAAAATTTTTTTTCAATAAATGGAGAGCAGATTTCATTTAATGCCTTGTTAGGGAACTTGTTCTTCCTATTATAACACAGCGGGTGTATAATGAAAAATTGCCAAGAGAATTGCGCAATCATGTCTTAGGACAAGATTTGCCAACTGCCCCTGAACAAAACGAACCTGGGACATCGTGTGAAAGAATATTGTGCAGAATTTTTACGAGTAAATTGAAAAAAAATATTAAAGAGTGCGATTTAATTGAAACGAAGACATAATTTATTCGTTATGCATGCAAAAAACATGTCTGCCTACAATGCTCGGCACAAATATGCCAGGATGAGAGGACGCACTTTGAAGCCGATTTTTAGAGAAGCCGCTCTAACGATTTTTTTTAATTATTTTTTTTACATTTTAACAAAAGTTAACAGAAAGCAAATTTCTACTTATTTTTTTTATTTCATGTGTTTTTTTTCATTTAATTAATTTTTATAAATTGTTCTTAAAAAAATTGTGATTTTTTATTAGCATTAATTAATTTCTTGTAATTTCTGATATCTGTTTTTTTTAAACCATAGTTTTTCAAATGGTGACAGCATACATTTCAAATACTCACAAAAAACTAAAAAAATAATTAAAACTTTTTTAATAATGGCAATAATGGAACTTAAAATGAGTGTCTGTCAGACCACTTCTCAGCAGAATAATAACTAAAAAGCCACCTCAGTTGCAGAGGGTTAAGTTAATAACAGGTTTCTTCATATTCTTCTCTTACGGCTAGACACCCGCATCATCGAGTGTATTATGCATTTGGTAATAATTGTTTGCCCGTTATTTTTATAAAAGTTTACTTCTGTTAATACATTCCATCCTGACAGTCCATTAGATAGCACCGTACTTTTTTATAAAGATGATTTATTATAGAAATGGGTGTGTTATTAACTGGGATACGTAATAAAATAATAGAGTAGCTACCTGCTACCTGCTACCTGCTACCTAGTTAGTGGCATTGTCATGGTAATGAAACTCAATATAATATTATTACATTCTCCAAACTCCATATTAATTATGTAATAACAACATTACATACAATAATAATAGTGTCACTAGCACTATTATATCAAAGTGACATTGTTAAACTCTTGTACATGTAGGTACCTACAGTGTACAAGTATATTATAATACAAGGACAACATAAAGGTTTGTATGCACCTAATAATTATATTTTATAAAATCTATTCTTAAGAGATTATGTACCTACTATTCACTTAACACATTTTATTATTTAAAATATTATTTCTATTCATTGTTGAAGGGTGTTTACACTGTGGAAATTAATATTTAATAAGAATTAATAACACTGTTATATTTACCTTCAAATATAAAATATGTTTTCCTTATAATATTGCAAATTGGTTTTCATTTACATTTTTATTGGCGATATAAATAATTTACTGTTTATTGAATTATTCATTCTCAAAGCTGTTGTATCTTTTGAAATAAATAAATAAATAAAAAAAGATGCAAATAAAAAGAGTCAAAATCAAGAAATCTTTATATTCAATTACTTTCTCTACTATTTCGTGTATAATATACTTACTTAGATGTGTGTTTGTGATACTATATAGGTACAACTACATACATATTAACATATAATTAATTAATAAAATATTAAACAGTGTATAATTTCCAGTAATATTTTTATTACATATACACATATAACCTATGTGAGTGTTATTTATCCTGTTTACTTACATATTATTATATTATATCAGAATATTGATATGATTGTATAAAGGTATTGTGAATGTCAACTTTTCAGGAAATGTTTATTTGATCTTATTATTATGATGATAATATATTATGTATATACCTATATATATGTGATTGTGAGATGAGATGAGATGTGATGTGCTTTTCTATAATCTGCCCACCAGCAATAACGATATCGATACATACATAGATAGATAGAGGCGATGTCCCTCGCATACCCGCACACCATCTGTCACAGTGCACACGGCAGGTAGGTGTCGCATGTATGTATATGTATGTAGTAATATATCCTTCCTGACGTTCTCTCTTCCGCACACTATATTTATTGTTTACAAAGTTCACAACACACAAACCAGTCTCACAATGATACACATATATGTACATGCAAACAAACAATTATTATAAAACAAAACATTGCAATACATATCACACATTAAAATCTTACACATTAATCGATAGACACACTTTATTTAAATTCGTACAACCAAAGAATGGTGGAGTCCTGTCATACGCACGCACAAACACACACACACATAGGTGCACAATCATAATAATCAAGCGTAGCTATATTCAGATAATAACAAAATAACATTTCATTCATATGCAGCTCCGTCCTACTCGCATCACGCGCACCATACTTTCATTACCTTCGTACATTTGTATGATACATTGTATTATTATAAGTGAGTCTCACTGCACAGACGCACCAGATAGATAATAAATATGTAGTTGCATCCTCTCTGCTCGTCTGTGATTGCTTCAGGAATGTCGCTTCTTAGGCACATCATATTTATTATTAAATGAATCATAACAAAGTAGGTATCAACATTAAAATTATAAGTTAATTATTTATTTATTTATTGATTCTTTACTGTACATTGATAAAAAAACAATTACATAAAAGGTATACATTCAAATCAAATACAATCAATATACAGAGGGCGAGTTTATCGCAAAGGCGCGATCTCTTCCAACTAACAATGTCGGTGAACACGTATGTAGTAGAATTCCATAAACAGATAAATTGATTGAAGGTAAATAGGTAAATTTATTCAATTTATCTAATATTAAAAGCGATACAATTCAATGCAAAGAGGCTAAGTTTATCGCTAGATTGCAATATTTTGCAACTAACGCGGTTATGTATAGTAGGTATATATATATAGATACACATATATACATAAGTACGTAATATAACATAAGAGTCACATATTATGGAACTTCCTGCAAACAAACAAACATACACAGGAGCAGATATCCTACATGCATTACTGACAGATGTGAATGGGCTAGAGACTATGTAGATGTGTATGGGCTATAGACTATGTACATAGATGTGTATACTGACAGATGTGTATGGGCTAGAGACGATGTAGATGTGTATACTGACAGATGTGTATGGGCTAGAGACTATGTAGATGTGTATACTGACAGATGTGTATGGACTAGAGACTATGTAGATGTGTATGGGCTAGAGACTATGTAGATGTGTATACTGACAGATGTGTATGGACTAGAGACTATGTAGATGTGTATACTGACAGATGTGTATGGGCTAGAGACGACCGCTGCACTCGGCCTCTTCTGCTGTCAACAAACTCGTGAAACCGAATATGGCGAACACCTCCAAATTTGCTGAAAGGAGCTTCAGAGCCGCCGCGCCATCCGCCTGGAACAGACTGCCCACAGATCTGAAGGTGAATCAGTCCACAACCAAATTTAGAACCAAGTTGAAAATACTACTGTTCGGGAGAAGTCACGGCGCCCTTGAGATGGTCATGGATCATTAAACGGCGCCACATATAAATAGTCCGATTATTATTATTATTATGTAGATGTGTATACTGACAGATGTGTATGGGCTAGAGATTCTATATAGACGTGTGTACTAGGCTAGAGGCTCGCCTCTCTAATGATATAGTTGGCTGGCTAATGGTATATAATATTATGTATAATGGCTACATAATGTGCTAGCTGCAATCCTAACAGAGACGTAAGGTATATAGAAAAATATGAATGTGTTCCCTTAACTACCTACCTACCTACCTACCTATATGTATGTGCATATATACTTGTGTATTTATTATTATTTACCCATAAACTTTTATAGAATAATATGGACATGGTTTTGTTGAATGGAATCATATGTTACATTAGAACGGTGATCTAGAACTTGCCTGCAATATCAGAACAAGACGTGGTAATTTCAATAGTAGGTATATGTACATAATAATAATTATTATTGTATGTATGTGTGTATGTATGTATGTATATATATATATATTGTTGTTTTCTCTGTCGACAGACGTAGAAGAGGAGCACATATGAGGGCCGCCCGTCCACCCGACGCCAACGTGTTCGTCTCGCGAGTGGATATAGGCCTTCTCCCTCCCCGCGCTCAATGCAATGCAACCAACCAACCACACTAATGATACCAATGTTGAATATGTGTACCATATAATATAATAATTATAATAATTTAGTATAGCATAGCATAGTCTAGCATAGCGTTACCTTCATACATATAATATTATTATACTCGTACAAATGTAGATAGATACATATTATACCTAAACATAATGTAAGACATCACATCACATCACATCACATCACATCACATCACTCTCACTGTCTCCTATTTGCTCACATACATACTGTTACCTACATTCATAAGGAATCACTGTAGTAAGTACATACATAATATGTAGGTCGGTAGCCTAATTCTAGAATCTCAAATCATAAAATCCCGGGTGCGACCCACTCCACTTTCACGGTCCAAGCGTATTGCTACTTATTGTGGAGGTGTCAGGGCTTATTTCAAAAACCCAAATTCAACATACTATTACTGTGAGTGTGGCTGGGGTGTATTTATAGGTACATATCACATCGCATCTCATCTTATCATATCACATCTCTCATAAACGTGTATGTACCTAGGTACCTACCGAGTATACACACACACATACACACTATCGCAGGCTACCTAACCCATATAAACATAATATATAGTACATACATCTTGTAACACGTGATCATAGTGCGATGTCATGCACATACATAGCTATTATATACCTAAAAAATCCCGACGTGAACTTAGTTCAGAGGGTCAAGGTTTTGATATTTTTGGAAAAATTTCGAAAACAATTAAATTCATATTGAATACCTGATTTATTTGAAACATAACGTAATATCACCCCCATCTCACACCTGTAGTAATATTACTATATAAGAGACGATTACTTTGTACATAGTTTGGTATCGGAATTGTACAAAACAATTTGCAGTGAATTGTTAGCAGAGTCCGAAAACTTATAGCATTTTGACTCATTGTTACACTCACATTAGTTATCTCCATTATTTTTCTTCACATAAATTTCATAAAATATGACTTCTTAGGAGAATGGAGTTGCAAAGAACTCTTATTAAAATATTTCTGTACATTAATGTTTTAAAAATGTTTTTTTGTCCGTATCCGTTTTTGATATCAAAACACTTATTATTTCGAGGGTTAGGTACCTACCTACCTACCTACACTGTATACATAGTTTTCCACTCTCGCGATCCTCCGCGGTCTGACCGGGACCCTTGGGGATGGGATGGGGAGGCCTGTCATTCACGATTTCACTTACTAACTAGTAACGTACATATACTTATATAATATTTGATTTGCATTGTCTCACGAATGCCCCTCGTGCCCTCTTCCTACGGTCGCCGTCACATCACGTTGAGGATTCTGACAATATGTATGTATGTATTTTGACTGACTCACAATATGAGAAAACAGCGATAGCTATACATACCTCTACCTAGTGACTTATGTGTAAGTATATCTATATGTTTGTATCTACATACATATATAGTGGCTAATAGAGTTTGGGTAGATGGCGCTCTTGTAGCTGACTGAACCCATAACTTCTCCAATTTTTTAATTAAATATAATAGTTTATCAATTAAGTTTTTATTTTATTTTTATTTTCCGACTAAAATAAAGTGTTTTTTTATTTGATAGTTTTGTTTTTTGTGTTTGTTTCTTAAAATTAAGTGATAAATTTTATTAAAATTAAATCTGATACCTACAATTTGTGACAATAAAAATAGCTTACACGATTTGTGTTTTAAAAGTAATAAAAATAAATTAAAGTGACAAACAATATTGTAAATGCGCTCTTGAAGTGATTACATTACAAAAACAGCGCAATATAAGTGATCCAATAATAATATAGTCACAATACATAGGTACCTATAACTACTAACCACATAGGTAATATGTATTTGTCCCGACTGAAGTTACACAATTGCTTGAATTTTGGTTAAAACCATAAATACATACCTACATACGTATGTATGAACACAATAGTGCATGTATTGCATTGCAGTATTTTGCTGCTGCACGCAAGTATATAAATATTATTCTAGATGCACTATACTTCTCACAACACTATGTACCTGCATTATATAGATATACCTACCTACTACATATATTATAATTATTATGAACAAGAGTGTAGACATCTTCATAGTGTTACATACAGATGCCGCCATTGATTTATTTATTTTGCTATTTATATTAAATATCACTGTCTGATTATTTTTATAATTTATTTAGATAACCGGGTAGGTACCTATGTACTTACCTTAATTTATGTAATTGAGCTACTGAAATGATTTAATAATCAAAGAGTATGTATGTTTGTAATAAAAATAATCCACAGATTAGAATCACACAATGTTGTCTTATCGACACGACACTTAATTGAATTTAAAATATTACATTCCTAAGTCCCTCATATCAACAATCATAAGTGAGTGTCGCAGATTTATATATACATATATATGTATTATGTATTATTATATAGATAGGTATACATGTAACAATGATGTTATGAATAATAATGATGGGTAATTAATATATTAAGTAGGTACATATAACATTAGTCACACCACCACATTGTGATTCATATATATATGAATATGGTATTTTAATTCGGTATTTTATTAAACTTAACTTAATATGTTTAGAATAATTACTTTATTTTTTTTACTGCTTTACCAGATTTAGGCACAACGTGCTGATGACAAAACCAATCAGACATTTAGATTGGAGAACCATATTTACATAATGTAACATTGTGTAAAATCTAATCAGAAGAAGTGAGAAAGGTGGCACAACGCTTACGATACTACGTCTAAACATGAAATATTTTGTTGTGAACTGGTCAAACTCGCCATTTTTGTAATTTCGGTATATTTATATTATGCTTTAAAAATACAAAAGAAAGTGAAATATACTAAATAATAAAAGTCGCACTTGTCGTCTTTGCTCCGTTCAAAAGTTATACAATTCCAAATATTTATTTATGGAATAGAAAATACTTACTTACTTACTTACTTCCGATGGCCGAACAGCCCTTGCAGGACCTTTACCTCCGAAACAAGCTTTTCTATCTTGAGCAATGGACTGCCAGTCATCTTTAGCATTGAGCTCCTCCAGATCTCGGTTGATGTTATCCAACAATCCTTGTCTTAGAATAGAAAATTGGATTTTTTTATTCATAAAGAGATATTATTATGTCGAGATATACTATAGATAGTATAAAATAGATAAAATCACACACCAAGGTACTATGTATAATATTTAATGTAGGTATGTATGAAGATACACATGTAGGGTACCTACCTACCTATATTAAATACTTTATTATCACTGTGACTACTCACTTACTTATTCATGCCAACACAAGTGACAGTGTAAAGGTTATATTATATATATGTATATAGGTAGGGGTAGATATATATATGTATTGATTGTCTTTGCGGACACATCGCGTATTTTTGTTTGGTGGTGAGCTTTCGAATGCGCTCGGGCATCCATTGTCAAACCGACTGACTACTTTTTCTTCTTGAGTCTTTCGCTTCAACTTAAAACCTGTGAAGATGTAGGGGTGGGGGTAGCAGTAGGGGGGGTAAGATTGGACGGTGTCTCGTTGTTTTGTTTCGTCGTAAATTTGTCTGCGTTGTTGCCATTCATTAGCGTGGGTAAGTTTGCGATGTTGTCATTTTTTTGTGTAGAAGATAACGTGTTCGTCTTAATTTTGTCTATCAAGTGGTGGTAAGTTTTGTGTAATTTATTTGTTTCGTCTCGTTGGTTCAGTGCAAAGTCTCTCTTGGCTATATGAATAGATTCGTACAGGATTCTGTGAGATTCTGTGTTACTTTTTTGAATCGTAGCTGCGTTCTTAAAATCGATTCTGTGTCCTTCCATGAGGGTATGCATCGCTAGCGTAGACATATGTTTTTTGTTTCTCACGTCGACTTGGTGTTCCGCTATGCGATGTAGGACTTGGCGGTTTGTTCTGCCTATGTACACTTTCTCACAGTCCTGACAGCCTATTTCATATACACCTTGATTTTCTTATACAAACTTACCCACGCTAATAAATGGCAACAACGCAGACAAATTTACGACGAAACAAAACAACGAGACACCGTCCAATCTTACCCCCCCTACTGCTACCCCCACCCCTACATCTTCACAGGTTCTAAGGCGAAGCGAAAGACTCAAGAAGAAAAAGTAGTCAGTCGGTTTGACAATGGATGCCCGAGCGCATTCGAAAGCTCACCACCAAACAAAAATACGCGATGTGTCCGCAAAGACAATCAATACATACATACCTCGTCGCGAAAAACTTATCAACAACATATATATATATTACAATAATGACAGTCGTAATAGTGGAATCATTATTATGACACGTGGCTGTGTAACTTTATTATGCAGGCAGGTACCTACCTAATTGTTCTCTCGCTGTTTACATAAGTAACATAATATATGTATTATACAGTGTCCTGTTGTATCGGACATTTTACATCTTAAAGTCAGTGATGAGGTTTGCCACCCACCCCATCCATGTGTTAATTTCTGTTGGCGCAGAGGGGACAGCCTGCATGTTTAGGTATTACATGCAGCTTATCTGCTGGCTACCCGACATGTGGGATATGCCGTGATGGATGTTAATATAGGTACCTACACACAACTTTCATGTAAATGTTTATGACTGAATGTAATGAAGACATATATTATATACCTATGTAGGTTATATTATTTATATATATATATATATATACCTATATGTAGGTACCTACGCACCATTCATTCATCACACGGTACCTACCTACCTACCTATGTATACACCCGCTGCAGCTAACTGAATGAGTGGGCAGGTACCTAACTCACCTACACACACACACATAAATACCTGCTTGTTTACTTAGAAATTGTAAAGTTAATATATATATGTATATAATATACCTACCTACCTACCTACTGTAGGGGATAATAAAGAAGTTACTTGAATTTGAATAAATGATTGAAAATATGTACACGAATAAATAAATATAAGTAGGTACAATATATTATTATTGGCATATCAGAATACAGTACATATAAAGGAAATAATTTCATGACAACCAACATTACGAGTATAATAATAATATGCAGGTAGGTGTAGTGCTATCTCTTTCACATCGCCTAGGTATTATGTACTGAGTTTGGTGTAAGTTTTGAAAGCATTCTACATAGGTATCTATTATATTTATTTAATACCATACCATACCATACCATCACGGCATATCCCACAAGTGGGGTAGCCAGCAGATCAGCTGCATGTAAGAAACATGCAAACTGTCCTCTTCGTGCCAATATAAAATCAAGACATTCAGGATGGGTGGCAAGCCTCATCGCTGAATTTAAGATGTAAAATGTCTTAATTTTTTCGAACACCTGCCTTTTACAGGACACTGGAAAACTTACGCAGAAGAGTGGGAGACCAATTCTTTACCGGGTGCTCCACGGGATTTATTTAATACAATCCTATTTATATATATAATAGTTACTTCTTCTTATTTCATTTTACGGCAATGCACCCGCAATCGAGTGAATTATGATAATAGTTACTTACACACTACATAATTATATACTTAGGTAGGTGACTACTTATTACATCTATGTATGTGGGCAGGCAGGTAAATAGATATATACCTACCTACCTATCTACCAGTATTATCATCTGATTCAGATTCACGTTCAATGTTTGTTTGATTTACATAAATACTCAATTACTTAATATTATCAGATAACATATATAATCTATATAATATAATATAATATATAGGTATGTAGGTCCCTATTGTTTCACTTTATCACTAACAAGTGTTGCTGCTTCATTATCATCTTGAAGGTAATTACTTACTTAGTATATCCATTATAATAATATTGTGTGTTTGGTTTGTAATAATGCGCCGTGTGTCTCTCTCACCCATCCTGAATGTCTTGATATTGAATTGGCACAGAGGGGACTACTTGCTTGTCTATTATATGAAGTTAATATGCTGGCTACCCCACTTGTAGAGACTTTAGCTCTAAACAGAACTTCAGTACCTACCTACCTACCCACAAACATATTATCTGTTCTGAAATACCATAGGCACCTACCTTATACATCACTCACTCGTATTAATATTATTAGCATTAGCATCGTGCCAATGTACATATACATATACATACATATACCAATCAGAAAGCACTCACCTATACTTCAGTACGTAAACTTTTCTAGAACTGGAACAGCACACATTCATATTATCATTAAGGTAGGTTCTACATAGGTACATACATATTATATTAGTTCAGTAATAAAATATAACAATATGAACCTCCCAACTACCACTACACGCACATGAAGGTCTTCTCGCCACCAATGCAACTCCTTGGAAATATCTACATTATGTACCTACTCAATGAGATGGAGTCTTTTCATTTTACTGCCATCAGATACCAACATGTTGTTGTCTAGTATGTAAATCAGAGCGGTGACCAAATGTCCACTTACGGCTCAATAATATTTTGCTCAAACGTCGTCGCCACTCTGAGTGTTAAATTAATAGTTAAGCAATAACTACCCGTTTATAATATCACAACAAAACTACTAAACAATATACAATGCAATGTACAATATAATAATGATTACAAAAACTATAAACACTTCACTAACAATGAGCGGAGTCAAAGTAATACTCGTAAATATCTTCCAGACAATCCTAAATAATTATATCAAATATTACCTACATACTTATATAACATTCTGTTTGTATTGAAACGAGTTATTAAATCACAAACTCTATTAAGTACAAATTGTAAAGAAAGAAGGGGAGGGAAATAATGCTCTCATAAAGTATCTAAGATAAAATACAAGAGAAGACACAATCAAGGATATTGTGAAAATTAAAATCTCATATAATTATACGAGAAATATGAACCACAAGGAGAAAACAGAAAACAGAAGTGTTGCACTTTGCATAGTAGAGGATGAAGAGTTAAGATTAGAGTGGTGTTAAGTTTTGACATTCGGGAAAATGTTTCTTTTTAACTTTCTGCTTTATGATTTATGTATTATAGGAACTTTAGTAAATAGCCAACTTATTAATTGTAAACAGCCAACTTAGTCAACTGAACCTCCCATCCCCTTCTCTTTTTGATTAGATTTGTTATAGGAATTTGAAATGTTTGACAATATCGGGAATATTCAACACATCACTATCTATATCCACATCGATACAATGTAATGTAATCGGGTTAGTTGGAAGAGATCGCACCCCTGCAATTAAACTTTATATTTGTATAACTATAACATATGTCTTCAATTAATTTGGTCAAATACTCGTCTTCTGCATGTTGATAATAATTATCTTGTTTTAATGCATTTTTCTATATAATTGTGGGTATTGTAATCAATGTAGAGTAAAGAATGAATATCCTATGTATATATATACATATATATGTGTGGAGTTACTTTATGTACTCTACAGCATTCATCTCACTTTTAGTCAATTGTTATAATTATCTAAGTACACACACATACATACACATATACATGCAGGGAGTGATTGACACGTACATGTGCCTATCTGCATATCACAACTAGAGTTGGGAATAACGGCTCTTTGAAAATAATGGAACGTAAGCGACTGTTATTTATTTATATTCTGTTATTAGAAAAGCTACCGTTATCAACCCCCCCATAAAAAAAAAAAATTACCTGGTTATGTTCAAAAATATTTTTTATCTGGCAACGAACAATAATAAGATATGCAAGATTAAAGCAAATAAAAAAGGAAAGTTCGAAAAAAGTCATTTTAGATCTTAAACTCAGCGATGAGGTTTGTCCCCCATCCTGACTGTCTTGATTTTTTGTCTGTCAACTTTTCTAATAATAATATAAATAGTTATAATTAAAAGATTAAAATAATCTCTTTTAAATTACATCAATCATAAAATTAATATAGTAAAAGATTTTTAACTATATTAATTAGATTAAAAGTTTTTAATTTAATTTTATGAAAAATAAACATGTAAAATCATGTGGAGATAGTCCTTTGACCACTCAGGTGATAAAAGGGTTATGAATAATTATCTACCCGTATCTTGAACGCATTCAACAGATGTCCGTAGTAGTACCGTTTTGAGGCGAAAAAAAGAACGCGTTCCTTTTCAAATAATACCTAAATATTATTTTCCATACTAAAATGTATCGCCGCGTGATTTGTAACGTCATCGGGAATACCTAAATGATCGTCCATAGTAAAATGTATGGCGGCGTGATAAGTAACACTATTATTAATACCTAAATGATTTTCCATAGAAAATTTGATATCTGTGATAATTCACGTCGTTCGGAACGAAGTAGCGGGTCGTCGTCAGAAATCACTCGATAATAGTGTGATGTGATATATCGATATTCTGCTACCAAGCTCCGTAAAAATAATTTAATATATCACGCGTTCCTCGTTATAACGACCAACTCTAATCACAACATAAATACACTGCACACACACACACACACACACACACACATACATATTATGTATGTATATACGTGGGGACACCATTAGCCATATTATTATTGTGTAACGCAGTTAATTACAGAACCCATCAGCTATGTAAAAGTTTGTGTTTGTAATAGAGTGTGTAGGTAGGCAACACTACAAACATAACTGTCATATTGATAACAGATTCATTCTGTAGTATGTGTCAGGACTTTTCACATAGGTAGCTACATACATACATATTATTATTATAATCAGTTATCAACAATGGACGCTTTTCACAAATTAACAATACGGCTAGTGTATGTATGTACATGTCTCTAGTCCCCATGCACATACATACATACATGGGTAGACATCTAAATATAATATTATATAGATAGATACATATATAACATCTTCTCTACTGAATGTATGTATGTATCTAGTATCTAGTCCCCATGCACATACATACATACATGGGTAGACATCTAAATATAATATTATATAGATAGATACATATATAACATCTTCTCTACTGAATGTATGTATGTATGCAGATACCTACTCTTACTTCACATGTGCACATGTTTGATGATTTTATTTTCTTAGTGTCAGCAGCTGCCAGCAGCACACCTGTAGTGTTTCAGTGTGTCGGTGTGTGAGGACACACAAACTGTGGTTCTAAGTATCCCCCCCCTCCTACAACACACCCCCACACACTGTAACATACATATGTATATAGTAATATCGTTATTGTACGTACTATTATTTTGTGTGTATGTTATATATAACATATATTATATTGTATATGTACCTACCTACCTACTATAATACATATATACATATATATATATATATACCTAACTACATAATATCTGCATAATAATATGTATCTATCTACCGATGTCGGTTTGTGTTGAGTCTTTATTAGAAATAATAAATTTGTGATGAAAACATTACAATGGTGTTTTTATTATTTACATCCTTAATCTCCCTCCACATAAACAGCTATAATACCTACCTACATGTACATAATATGTATATATGTGTGATATTTGTTATAGCAGCAGTCAGCAGTGAGTACCACTCGCCTATGTGAACCTTCAGTTATTATTACAAAAAAGATTTATTTAATGGAAACAAAAACAAAAAACTTTGTAGAGTTATACTCTGTGTAGGTACAATTATGGAGTTGTACAAAATAAGCAGTTATAAAATTAAAAAGATTTATGTTTCTTCGAATCAAATAAAAAGTAAATAATACAAATAATTAACTAATAAGATTATAATCAATAAATAAAAAGATATTGGTTTTACATAAGAGGGAAGATTGGAAACAAATAGATGTAATGAAACAACAATGTATATAAAAATATTTATCTCAATAAAAAATGACTTTCCTTATACAACTAAATAATAAATAAATTATATTTCCTTAACACTTACACAACTACATATATACATAGGTAGGTACATAGATACTTATATAGGTTATATATATATATGTATATATATGCCACTGTGAGAGCCTTTTACTTGTAACAATAATAATAATAACATTGGAGACAATATATATACATATTATACATACATACCAAACATAGTAGATATAAGAGAGGAAATATTCTATATATTAAAAATAAATAACACATATCATATTATATTATGAAATCCCTAAATATTTTATAATTTAATATTATTTGAGTTGTCTAAATATTTGCACCATCTCCCATGTATTGTGTTGGGTGCAATGCCAGAAAAAAGAGAAATAGAGAAAGAGAGTTATCGAAATAAATTTTATTCTACAATAATTCGATAGGTTTAAAATATGTAAATAAAAAGTATTTTAAAAAAAGTAAATATATTCAAAGCAATAATAACAGATACATAGAGGGTTAATATAAAAAATATAAAAAAACAAAAACATAATTTATATGAAAATACTATAAATAGGAGAAAACAAATAGAAACACGTCTACATACATTGTTATTAAATTAATACTTCCACTGATAAAGTTCTTAACACTAATAATTCTCTATTATCTACACACATACATACATATGTACGTCTTATATTATATATGTATGAATATTATTCAGCTTTCGTCTCCATTGGAATTATCTGGTCTCCAGCGCCCTTCTCCATGGCAGGCACTGTGGCCGGTAATGCAGTTACCTCTTGTTGTTTGGGTTTATCTGAAATTAAATTAATATTGTGTTATCAGCGCCACCGCCTACTTACACTACCTACCTACCTACATACATATTATACATAGGCACTCTACGGGACTGTTAGAATTATATTCATCTAGAGGAACATTCACTTCCACTTCTATACGAAGTTTATTCACAAAAAATGAGAGCGAACAATAATATTATTTGAAATACAATACATAATAAATGTATTGTATTTCAAATAATATATTATATTATCTACCTTGATGACTTCAAATAAAAAACTATAGGTATGTAGGTATGTGCATGAGAATATCTGTGTAGTGTGAAATGATTTTTTTTAAATTTTTATACCTCTTTTGAATATGACCTTCTCTATTATTCCCACTGGTGACTCGAAAGACATGACCAGGATATAAGCAGCACCGAATGCCAGGGTCAGATCTCCTAAGAAGTCAACGATCTGAAAGTAGACAAATACAATCATATATTTGTTATATCAGTGATGATGTACTATCTTTTATGAATGATATTTCACATATTTATTTGATGTATGTACAATGCTGTGCTGGTTTTTTGAACCCAGGTTTTAGGCCCAATCCTTCGATATTCTGTAAATTTGGAGAAATGATTTTTTCCCGGCAAAAGATTGTTCAGTTCGTCGGTAGCCTGGAGGTAGAGTCTCGGCCTCGTGAACATGGATGGGGTCCGTGGTTCGATACCAGGTGCCGTCAAACTCCCCTTTCACGACACAAGCTTTTAGTAGCTTACTGTGAAAGGTGTATAAGGTTGTATTTGGGTTTATAACAAAAGCCCAGATATATCTTTTTCAACGACACTTTATGGGATATATATATGTAGATATGGATATGCAGTGTTTAGGTTTAGAGGACAAGGCTATCTTGTGGCAAAGCATATTTTTTTATGTAACGGAATACAGCAGTATTAATTAATTAAAATATATTTTAATTAATATAATATTTTGTTAAGACGGCTCAACACCCCTTCTTTGTGATTTCATGCAAAGGAATTAGCAAAATTACTACCATTTTATTTTTAATATATTTTAAATTCTGGATAACATTTATGTTATTTTTTATATTTATATAATATTTTTAACATTTTTAAATGCAATTTTATCATTTTAGTTTTATTTTGCTGCGAGAAATATAGGTACTGAAAATAATTTTTAAAGATTACCGTCGCAATGATAATAGGTTGAGTGGTGCTATTTTAAACAAATTATCCTCAATAATACAAGAGTGTTAATAAAATTTTAAAGCCAAGATTAATCTTAAAATATCGTGAATTTTATGATGCACCTTGATTTATTTATTTACAACCCTTAGATTTTCTTAGCAATATGGTATGTTGTTTACCGTGCATACTACATAATTATATAACGTCATTATGTGCAATAATCAAGAATATAGCGAGTTTCACAAATTTTTAGATTCAGAAGGCATACTCTGTGCCGAGCGAGAGCATGTGGGGGTGTACTCGCTCCGTCTCTGAATTAAGAAATAAATAAATTCAATTTATAGAATAAATACAACTTAAATTTTATTTATATGTGACAACATACTATTTTTTTATACTCATGAATATTTTTGCATATAAAGTTTTGGATTATATTTATTAATAAGGCTATTTCATTTATTATTTAAATAATTTTCTCTGCGCCTACTAAAAATTGTTGCCTGAAACCACTAGAGCTAAATCTGATTTGTACCTTAGGTAAGAACGGCTCATAAGAAATATGCATATTGTTGTGTGTTGAGCGGCCTGTTATTTGTTCATTAAGTATAGTGTTATATTATGTAAGTATGAATATAATATACTCGCCATGACTTGGTGGTTGAAGAGTCTCACGTGGTTTGTGTTTGAGATGAACATCATTTGTATTGGTACATGTGTGAGGTACACGCAATAAGACAGCCTGCCCATCACCTCCCACGCGGGGAGACTCAGGAACCAATTGATGGGACCTAAACGATACACCACAACACAATGTAATACAGTACATAATCAAATAACAATATATCATCGTATACCTACCTACGCACACATAAATATATATAGATATATTTCAATGGTTCAATCGTAAGATAATTACATATGTATCACCGACATGGACTGATTTTAGCGGCGCTTTGGATCATGGCGACGCTCATAAACTACCTGTTCACCTATTCGCATCTGTATATGAAGCGTTTTTATAATAAAACGTGGTTCTACATATGTAAGATGTAGGTACCTATACCAGAAGATAACATGTGTGTGTAGGTACCAATACATAATATCAATATGATTTATTATTCTTATCTCAAGTTGTCGTAGTGATTACATTATATAATATAGGTATGTACCTATATTGTATTTACAGCATAGGTACCTACCTATAGGCACATGGCTTCTATCCGAAAATATAAAATAAATTATATGTAGGTATATAATAATGAGGTAACACACGTGGTTAGAGATATAATATGTGATTACCTCCGTATCCATATGCGCACAAGATGATGATGCCTATAATAATAAGGTAACACACGTGGTTAGAGATATAATATGTGATTACCTCCGTATCCATATGCGCACAAGATGATGATGCCTATGATGGCGACGCCCCAGGAGCTCCTCTTGAAGGTTTCGAAGAAAAGATATTCCAGCTTAGTGGGACGGTCGATATAATCAAATCGTTCCATGAATATTGGAAGATTCCCAAACAGCACCGCGGCCATTACAACGAGACAGCACACCCAGCCCACCATCACCAACATCTGGAACACAAAATAATGGATTATACCTACATAATTACCTATTATATTAATATTCTATTTCCATATAAGTAGAACCAACATCATTCATTACGCAATCGTCAGCGGGAAAAGCTGGTCAATGTTTAACAAAGTATCTCCAAATATAGGGTGTCTCATAATTAACGCAAGATTTGAATTAAGTATAAAAGAGAGTTTTTAGCCTTAAGATTTTTATTTTTTTATTGAATCATGAAGTGCATAGGATAGGGTTACTTATGGAATAACACATCGGGCAAATGGACTCCAAGGCTTTGCTGGCACATAGCACCCTTTCGTAGAAATTTTTCATGGTAAATAAAAGTAAAGAGATATAATTACATAATATGTGTGTAGAGTACATATCTTATCTTATCTTATCTTATCTGTACATGTATCAGGTGTATCTCTCTCTACAGACTCGTACCTTTTTTACAGCGTTCAGCTTCATGAAGTTGTATTGCGTTGTCTTGATGTTTCTGTTCTTGAAGGAATGATAGAGCAAGTACCCCGTGAGGAGTCCACAGAAGTATGGCGTTGCTCTGCCGTAGGCTCCTGCGTATATCTTGTGTGGTGGTTTACTGAAACCATAAATAATCATTATCACTACGTTATAATACATACATCTATATATGTATTATTACATAAATATCTACAGGCGATATGTGGCATAATTTTTTTTATACAAATACAATAATATCCTGAAATATTACAGCACTTAGGCATATTATATATGTAATGTATGTAGGTAGATAGATAGGTGTAGGTGCACTTACTGATTGTTGTATGTGTTGTTATAGACCAGAGCGAAGATGGTAGCCTGCGCCACGGCGACACAGAATGATGTCCACAAGAGACCGATCTTCTTGTTCCATAGCAGTGGGTAGAGCAGCAGCGGTGATATTACATACAGCTGCATGTCCACACCCAAGTACCACGTCTGTCTCATACACTGCGTCACATCACAGGGGACAATACATATTATATCGTAACACTCAATATTACATTACATTACACCAGGAGGAATGAGTACCTATACCTAACTGTCACTATGGTAGGTACCTACCTACTTCTCATTATACTTTCTATTGGTAACATTTTCGCCTTCATCTTGAAAACGAAGAATTTTTTGTAATATCGGCAGGAAGATAAAAAATATGTCAAAACCAAATAATACATTTTAACTGAAGTTTAAAAAAAATAAAATTAATCAGAAAGTGTGTATTTTGTTTGG
Source organism: Athripsodes cinereus (assembly GCA_947579605.1). Taxonomy (NCBI): domain Eukaryota; kingdom Metazoa; phylum Arthropoda; class Insecta; order Trichoptera; family Leptoceridae; genus Athripsodes; species Athripsodes cinereus. Next base: position 31,999 of record OX388325.1, on the reverse strand, counting down.
TATTACAGTTATCAAATATTCATCTCACAGTAGGTGATCAGAAACTTAAACTTAATAAAAGCAATATAACTTGTTTGTTGAAATAAGTTAAGACGGGTTTAATTTAAAATGACGTATCGTGATATAGTTTAGACACATAATATTCTCGTGTACAGCTCTACATAATATTATGTTGGTTGGTACATTTGTATTGTAGACTATTACTTACCATATTACCGTCATTGGGGACATGATTCTGTATGAAGAGTACCGTGGACCACCAGAAATCCTTGCAGGGCTGCACCACCAGTCTATCCAGGATGAGACCCTTGTAGGGGCCGTTACCGTAGTGCGAGATCAGGGTGGCCTGGAGCATGACGACTGCAGCGAGGGGAGGTAGGAGACGCAGGATCCTGTGCACGTAGAACATGAAAAGGTCCCAGTAGAATGTGGCTGAGGACCAGTCATCGAGGCAGACATATTAGATACGATATAGACACACACACATACATTAATATGACAAGGATATAGAGACGAGATCAATCTACTCAAGCAGATATATATAAATAAATAATATTCATTATATAATACATACGCAATACTAATTTAACAAACTACATGAATCTAATAAACAGTCAATTGTCTTTACCGATTAAACAAATAATCATTCAGGATGGGTCACCGTAAAGCATACAGAAAAGTGTGGAAGACCATTTCGTTATCGGGGAACTACATAATAATATAATATATATGATGTAACACATCAGCTGTAATGAAGGTAGGTACATATATGTATGTATTTACTATTTAGGTAGGTAGGTAGGTAGGTACTCACACATCTTGGCAGATCTGAAGAAGGTATACGCCAGCAGCACACCGCTCATGACGAGGAATGTGTCCACGGACACTGTGCTGCCTGTTATGATGGAGCTGTATGATCTCTTACCCCACTGTAACAACATATGCACGTGTGTAGTACAGTACATATTATAGTATCTAGTAGGTATGTAAGTGATCGCATTGTCTTACTCCCCAATGTTGTATATTATATACATACATAACATAACATATTATGTACATCATCTATCTAATTATATTAATAAATATTTGAGTGTAGGTAAGTAAGTACAAGAAGCCAGAACAGATAAATATATTTTATATGAAGTCTAATGTGCCTACACTATCATTCCTCAAAATCTGACACGAAAATAAAACAATAACCACAACTAGGTAGGTAGGTAGGTATATTTACACAACTAGGTAGGTAGGTATATTAATTACAATAACTTTAACTGTTCGTAACTATTTACCATTTTTCATCTTTTTAATTTTCAATCAGTTATAATTTTTTAGTGGCTTATGTAGCAAGTATTGTTGCAATTAAAATCATGAATCCATTATTTTGTGTTGCAGAATAAGAGCTGTTCTCCAACATTCAATTTAAATATTAATTTTATAATAGGTACTATGTCCCCGTTATTATTTTATGAGATATACATATTATTCCTCATATAAAATCTCAAATTCAGCGATTTTATTTTAGAATATTATAAAACAAATCGCAGTGTATTTTTTCAAATCCCTATAACTAAAATTCAACTTTTGCACAAAGCCTCGTAAAGAATTGGTCTAGTGGAGGATCTACCTAGTTGGGCAGCATCAATAAAGTATGACGTATGTATGTAAACTGTAATTTATTAAGAAATAAATAAAAGTCTAAAAGTCTTATGTATGTATTGTACCTAAAGCACAGATTTGATTTGTTACATAATTATATTGATACTTTTATCAATTCTTTAATTATATATATGTGTGTGTGTCCATTGTATTTATTGCATGTACCTACTGCATATTTGTAGATTGCAGGTGTGTGTGTGTATGTATGTATGTACACATGCTAGGTAGGTAATTACATATAGGTAGGTACTTACATCATAAACATCCTCCATGTTCTCGAGTGGTGTGTTTGGCAGACGGAAGTACCTGTGCCCCAGCACCACCCACATGAAGGAGAACACTCTGATGCCGTGGAGGCACGCCAGCGGTCCGGGGTTCTTACTCGGCGTGAACAGTCGCTGTGAGTTGGTGTACATTGAGAAGGCTATCAACAGTTGTGGCTGCTGCTTCTTATCTCCTGCACATACATACATATCTACATACATACTTAGGTACATGATGATACTATGTAATATGATTATTTCAAATTTCTTTTCGATATATAATTATTGTTGAGATAATGCAGCGATATTGTGTTGTAAGTCAAGTGAAGATATTAAATTTAATGTCCTATTATAACAATATTACTATCACCGCCGCCCACCGTGACTATTTTAACTTTCATCGACACAGAAAGGACGACAAGGTTCCCTGGCTGCCCCATTTGAGGGTAATGCTGTGTTAGAGAGAGAGAGATAGTACTACCTACCTACATATGTAATACATATTATAATACGGACCTTCCTTAATGATCTGGAACCAGGCATCATACACAGTGCTGACCAGCATCAGACCTCCAACCACCGACAGTATCACACTGTAATGTAATGTAATCGTTACATTGATAATTAGGTATATATATATGTTAAACGAAGTTTTCGCATTTAGCTGGATTTTCACACCTGCGAGAGTGAAGACATTAAGAAAATTACCCAACAGACACCTCATCCGCACAACCAACAGACTGTGCAAACTCCCTTTTGTATGAAACAGGAAAGGTGTCCCGATGCTTACGAATGGGCTTAGGCTGGTTTAAGTGCACTTTACCCATGGTACGTTCACCAATCCCACCAATTCCTATTTCAAACTGTCATGTTCAACATCTGTTGAGCATAGATGTCAACTAACAGCAACCATCTTTGTGATTGTGTTCGAGGTTGTTGACAATCTATCGTTGATTGTCAACCCGAAACACTAAATGGCGCCAGAGAACATATATATATATATATATATATATATATATATATATATATATATATATATATATATATATCTATCTGTATGATATGTAGGTAAGTACCTAGTTATATGTTAGATAGATATTATATTATTGCATGCGCCACTTGAATACATAATATGTACCTATGTTTATGTATGTGCATTATGTATGATATTATGTAGAATGGAAAATAAAATTCAGGCATGTCGCAGTCCATTAGATTATAAATATAATGTATGTATGTATGTATGTAGATATTTACTCACATGACTACAATATCTCCCGCAGATAGTTTTATGCTCTTCTCCACAGTACAAGATCCCCTCAGAACACCAAGCTGGTAATATCCTGGTACTCCAATTCGTTTATTCAGCAGTGCAATGAGTTCTACCACATTACAGGTTGATGGTAGACACATGCCGAGTTCAAAAGTAAAGTCCCTAAATCTCTCATCGTTCGATCCATCAAATCTTCAAAAGAGAACATTAAATATTTATATATTATTCTATATACCTACCACATACATCTCCTATTATAATATAATATATACCTATACTGATGTCCATTCTAACTTATATTATATTTACATTTAACATATTATTATTGATATTTAACACCCCCTCCCCCATTTAGTTGTTCCACATTCTTGTTGTAGGTACCTACCTATACCTATATACACCTACATATGTATATCCTCCTCATGCATTGCGCGGTCTCATTATTCTACTTTAACTACATATGTCTTCCCTCTCAAACAATTTCCTCTGTCTGCGTGGCTACCTACCGCATTAATACATAATATGTAATGTCTAAGAGAATACATTATTATACCTACCTATACTATACCCATACCTACATATACCTGACACTATGTAGTTATGTAATGTGTAATACCTCGGTGTGATATGACCGTCGATGACATCGGGCTCGTGCCACATAACGTCATTAAGGTCGTGTAGGTTGGCTCGCTCCGGCACAGGTATGAGCTTCCTGTTTATTGTGATGGTCAGCATGCAGTGCTGTCCTGTGAACTCTCTGCCGCTGTGTCCCGTCCTGTTGGAGACGGTTGCGACGCACTCCCGGTGCTGACCCATGTGACGTTTGTTCAGTCTCAGTATGCCGTGGGGGATTTTACCACCAGAATCAATCACTGAAATATATATTATATAATATAGGTAGGTACCTACTTGTAATATAAATAATAATAAAACATTACTAGGCAGGTAGATACATCTTTACCAGCCATAGCGTAAAGTTGCTATTTCATTGTTTTTTAATTTACTATTGCACTTTGACCGTGTGCGTCATGTCACGTCATGTCACACACACACACACACACACACACACATAATAAGGTACACAATGTAGGTAGAAGTAGGTACCACTATCCACAACTATCAGAGTCACATATAATAATATATGCAGGTCGCAACAAAGTCAAAGAGATATTATATACATAGATTAGCAACCATATTATATTATATATTATGTAAGTGTATATAATATAATATGGTTGCTAATCTATATACATACATAAAATTATATTGGTGTGTTTTGGTGTCGAAACTGAATTTGGAATTTATTTTATTATTAATTGAAGATGAATTAGGATGTCGAGCCGAACAATTTTATTAAAATTTGACTTATTTCTATCCAAGATTGATTTTTACCACTTTTCTTATATATTTTAAAAATCCAGTTGTAAAGAACTCATCACGGAGAATATTTCTACATAGGCAGGTACCTACCTATATAATGATAATGTTATAATATGAACATTTTTGGATTTGTCTACATACTTTTGATCCCAAATCACTCAAATGTATATATCGTCGCTGTGAAATCAAACCGGCATATCTGCAAAACGCATATTTTTCACCAGAGCACTTTAAAATTTTCGCATGTGATATTTTCCAATTAACGTCCGTTTGGTTCATCTCAATGCCACCTTATGCATAAATAAAATTTAGACGAATACTGTTTATTGAAGTTTATTGCAAATAAATCGGAAATTGCTTAAATTAAGAGAAATATGTATGCAAATATGCCAGTGTGACTTTAAAATCAGTGTGATATTTACATTTGTGTTACAATGGCTTCTTATTTTGGAACCTGTATTGCGAGATAATTCAGTTTGAAGCGATCGACGAATTGCGCAATCAATCTGTTTTTTCAAAAAGTTGGGTTAAAACCTTACATAAACAATATAGCTACTTCCACGTCAATGCATACCGGCCAAACGGCATCTGTTGGATTTTTATTCAGCTATACGATATGCCGGTTCGATATAAAAATAGATTGACAAAAAAAATTGACATCAATAACTCAAAAACTCTATTTTTGCATTCGATGCCTCCTACGTAAACTATCGTATCCCACAGAATGTCGATTTTGACTTTTTTGTATATTTTGCTATATTTTAGTGAAAACTTTCATCCCTAAAATTGAAATCTCAAAAATCCCTCTGGAAGTACCATTTTTTCACACGTAAACTATCGTAACTTCAATTTTTATAATTATTTTACGACGTAAGCTATAGTATGTTCAATTACAATACTATTCGCTGGAACAGTCACAAGTGCATTTTACGTCTGCGTAAATCTTGATCAAATGTAATTTTTTCATTGCAATTTAGTAACACTTCACGTCTTTTTATTTCTAAAATACGCACAGTATATTTGCAAACCTTTCGCCTTTTTGAGTTTTGGAAATATCATTCATAATTAATATAAAATGTTGCACAGAGGAAAATACATGTGTTTATTGGTTTTAAATAAATAAATATTGCATGATGTGTAACCTTCAAAATTAGATCAATGTATGACCAGCGGTCCAGGTTTGTAACAAAAAATTGTAGTTATTTTATATATTATTAATGCAAATCATTTCAATGTTTCATTTTAATAGTCCACATATTTTAAGTAATTTACGAAGTAAACTATCGTAAGTGTTAGATACAATACTTTCTCTAAAAAAAATTGCTATCGTAAGTGTAACATACGATACTTTGCGTGGGTAACAAGAGTTGTAACTACCACATACGACAAGTGTGGCTGGTATTTGAGCGACGTAAACTATCGTATCTACCACTTACGACAATTGTCGCTAGTATTTTCACGCAGAAAATTATCGTAAGAGTATTTCCATAAAATCTATGTAAAAAATCTTTAAAATGATTATTGCAAATTAAAATAACATAATTTTAACTAACTTTACTAACTTTAAACAGCTCTACTGAGAATTGTAGTTTTTTAACATACGATAGTTTACGTAGGAGGTATCGATATAAATGCCGGTATGCTTTAACAGCGACGATATGTAATGTACCTACCTACATTTGATTAAAATAGTATGATGACACATCCAAACATTGCCTTAGAGTAACGAAACACATACCTACATACATATGTACATACATAATAGTTCAAAACAATAAATATGTAATTGTATTTCTGAGCCCCGCATTCAAATTACACGAATGTTTATTACTCCTCTTACATAATGTACATATGTCATACATTGTATCTAATATCACAACAACTAGGATAGAGCCGTCCCTTTAGGGTTGGGCTGGTCCCCTGGGAAACTTAAATAACGGTAGACTAATACGCGACAAATACTTATAAAGCCTCGGATATTTAAACTCCTACATGCAGAGTCCACTTATAGGTAGGTGGCCCCCCTGGTAAAGATAATAGGAAGTTTCTACGTGAAGACACAGAAGAATGACAAGGAGTTGGTTGTAAATACTAATAATGATACTCGTATGATAGTTCATAGAATTTCAGATACTGGATGGTAGTGTTTGAAATGATCAAATAGAAGATATAATGACACACACACACACATGAACGTATAGGTTGTGTAGGCACTTACTTCTCAGGGCCCACTCTCTATCTATATTATCTAAGATACTCTCCAAGTCCTCTATACATTTCTCTCCCAACGTGTCATACTCAGTAGCATGTTTCACCATGTTCACCAAAGATGTCACCCTCGTTATTTCTTCAAATGACAATTCCGTTTCATTGTAGTTGACCGCCGCCCCGTAGTGAAGGCCCACCACGAGCAGCGCCAAGTAAAGCCAACACATCGCTCTTCCTCCCGTCGCCTCGTAGTCACCTAGATTCTACTCGCGAGTCTGTAGGACTCCCGGCTTCACTTTAAACACACAAGACTATAAACACTCGCACTGATCTCTAATACCTATTCACCCCGTATTATATAGCTACTCGGGAGATTGTGGCTATTCATTGTGTATGTACTACTGATATAATATATCTTATCCATACATTACTATATAATATATATATATAGTTCAGGTCCATGGTATTATAATAATATTACAATAACGTAATATCTGCTTCGATAATCTAATAACTTAGCTAGATATATAAATGTACATACATATATACAATACAAATTATTATCTCATAATGAGGAATGCGCTCGTTAAGTTTTGAGTAAAGTGATAAGAATCATCAGGTAAAACCCAATCATCACCTTAAACTTGACTAAACATCGCAAATATAATATGAAGAACTTTCTGTCATTTCACACATTACATACATACCTACCTACATACTACTCGTACCGATGTCACGCACTACTGCAGTACCTACACACACACACACACACATAGCGAGGCAAGGCAAGGCAAGGCTGCACTTTAATAATACTAAATCTGCTACGAGATAGCCACCTACATATTTGTCTTTATTGTTGCATATACATAATATGTACAAACATATGTACATACGTAGGTACATTGAGTAGAAGTGTCATATATAGAAATAATAAAAAACAACACAAACTAATATGCTTTGGAAATCGCAGAATCAGAGGAGCTTGTTTTGACAACATTCCTGACCTCTCGCCTAGACGTGAAATTGCTGACACCTGTCTACTTGTACATCGTCTTGGGACACTCCTCGCTCACTACAAGTGGTAGACTTGTCTAGGCAACTGTTAGAAGATCATTTTGGCCATTCCCCTTGAATCGTCACCAGACTAACTCAGGCTTGCGAAATCCTCTGCGAAGGATAACGAAAAACTACAACAAAAGTTTAAGGATGTCGACATGTCTCATACTTTTAAAAAGGTGTATCTTAAGATAACTTGAGCCGAAGCAATCTCCTTCTTTTATAAACTCAATTATGCACAAGCGATCCATTTCATCTTAAAACTTGTGATTGCATTGTTTTGATTTTAAGTGTGAAAGTTTGACATTATTTTTGTAATCGTAATTTTTGGGTGTGCTTGGGCTTCCATATTCCTCAGATCTTGTCTATCGGGCTCTGCCTTTTGTGTCTGGGGGACCTCCCGGAGCTTTCAGGTTCTAGATGTTTATAGGATGCTTCGGGGGTACCAGGGTAGGCATGGACTGGGGGGGGGGTGAGTGGTACTAGTAATATTACATTTATACCTGTAATAGGGCGCAGTATTGACCACAATATCATAAAAAAATCTTGATGTGATTGACCGAAGGTACTTGTTGGAAGTCCATTCCAAGATAAAATTGAAAAAAAAGATTTTTTTTCAATTTTACAATATGATAACTTTTCATCATTTACGTTATATAACCTTTATGTTGTGCCTGTTGGTATATGATTGTAAAATAAATAAATAAAAATTAAATTAAATAGGAACATTCCAAATTACACAATAAAATGTACATAGACCTAAGTTCCTACTCCAGTTAGGATACGCAACCTGGTACAGCTAAGACAAGAGGTGGCGTGAGAGACACAAGATGTGGACAAACTAAATGAAATTAGATCTGCTATTGACTCAACAATCACAGTACTTTGTATATCCACTAGAAACAGTGGTAACTAAGTAGATGGAAGCACGTGTAGAATGAAGCAAGACACAAACGACCCACAAACAATAAGTCCATGATGCACTCGATGGCGGGTACTATGCTGTGAAATTAAGCAACAAGTGGCTCTCAATATGTAAGTATAATTATAATAGTGTGATCTAGAGTAATCAATTTAATATATATGCAGGTACGCACTCTCACTTAACCTCTGTCACAATACACATGACATGATTGCGTTATTTATAATATTCTACCTTGTACTATGTGTATGTTACATAAAATTTATCTTTTATAAAATAAATGCGCAATAAAAATAAATTACTTAATACCTTTGTCAGTAGCGTGTCTTTTATATAAACCAAAAGAAACTGAGAATTGTTTTAATCCTTACAATAATTATAAAATTACTCGAAATTAACATTTTAGTCCTATGCGCGAATATCTCAGAAATCGGGGAACTTTTATTTATCCGATATTCCAAGTTAAAACTTTTGCCCTCACAAGTGGACAACAAGGGAAGCTTCAAGGACTGGCCAGCAAAAATTAATACGTGGGAATCTAAAAGCTTTGTCTTCGGTGTCCCTCTCAAGAGAATAAAATTCCATAACATTAACAAACAATTACAAACAAGTGAAGAAAAAAATAAAAAAATAAATATATAATAGTATTCACTGAAAAAACACAATACAGACATGGTGATAACGAACAAAGGTAACATAATTTACAAACATTTGTATAATGGATAAAATAAAAACCATATATTGTAAACCAAAGACAGAAGGAAAGGATCCAGAGACTTGTTGATGAGCATTTAGTCAGCGAAAACCCGACGATCGCTGGTATAAGCACGGTGCAAAGACACTCCACCACCCAAAGTGACATCCCTTCCAAATCTACTCTCCACTAAGGGATATTTTAAAGGAGACCCACCCAGAAACAACAGAAGTCTAGGGACTTGAAGTACTGCTAAGCCAAAATACTCCCGCGTGTGGAATCTTTTGACTACACTCCATTTATGTCCATCTATCTAAGAGAAGCGAAAACAATATATGAGTGAAAGTATGATCCAATGGTCGGGTAGAGACTGGGCTCAGACATGAGCAAAGGCAAAGACATGAGCCAAGTCTTGACCCGACAGAAATGGAATAAAACTAACACCTTATATACATGAATATGTATGTATATACAATAATAGATACGCTACTGATATATACATACACAATAGTGAAATGTTATGAAAACAACCAAATTTTATGTAGGTAAGTAGGTATAATTAGTAGATAATATGCATTAATATGTATATGTACTTACTATTACAATAATAGTATATCTATACCAGTAGGAATTTACGTACAAAAGATATATATATAGATAAGATAATCTATAAATATAATATCTACCTCCATACGAGCCAAGTACAATATAAAAATAAAATACAATAAATTACATACTTAGTATGATCAGTGTTGTTATCAATGCAACTGATTTATCTACCTACATATCTATATGTCGTATTATCTACACGCATTATATTACATGTAGGTAAATATATATGAACATACGTAGTAGTGGCGTTTCTAAGGTTTCCATACTGAGTAGGCCAACACTCATAACTAATAAGATATTATTTATTTTATTTATTTCATTAGCACGGTTTGTTTTCATAAAGCGAGTGTCCCTTGATGCTTTCAAGGACGTTGCATTAAATGAGTACTAACTTATGGTTCTCTCATTCTATTCCGCAAGTTTCTGAGAAGACTGATTGCATATTAGTTGTTATCACATGTAGCTGGTCTGCTGGCCACCGCAATGGTGTACTTATTACCAATGCAATCCACTCTCATACATAGTGTGATGTTACGCGGGATATTCAAAATTATCAGATCGTTAACTTGCGTAATTTTATAGTTTAGAAATAATGTTTAATCTTGTTCACCTCACCTAATGCCTGGCATTTCGGCTTGTAAGGAAGACACGCTACTGACACAAATACCTGATATACAATCATAAGAATACTATAACACACGCAATCACTGTGAGATATTATTGTGTAGATATGTACGTGCCAAGTAATTAAGAGATTATGATGATAATAAATAATTTATTATTGCGTTCAATTATTAGGCACTAACAGCATATAATTTTATATACAATAATTATTTGGGTTCCCGTATTATTTAAAACTTACGTATAATTTGAAATTATTAGTATAGTTTGTTCTTTTCTTTAGAACAATTAAGTTAGTGGCTTCAAAACGAAGTGGATAAATAAAATTAATTACATTTTTTTAAATAAAACATCATTATCTAAAAGAAACAGTGCTTTACAGATAAAATGACCAAGAAATATATAAAAACAAAAAAATTATTTTGTAACTAACATTTTCAAATATGGAAATATTGTTCATGTAAATTTCTAGGAAGATGCATTTAACAAAATAGTTAAATCCTTTACAATATAATTTTTTCCACAGGGAAGAAAATCAACACTAATAAATGAACTCAATACAGATAATAATTTATTTTGCGAAGTATAATTCAATACTTGAATTTACACAGCTTACCTGTTCATTGGAGCCTCCAAGGAACAACCCAGAATAACAAATTTAAATACTTATAAATTTTATTTTATCATCAAATTATTTCAATTATTCCTTAATTATAATACCACCAAACTATTAATGAAACGAAAATCAGCTTTTATCTACTAGAAGATCCATGGAGAACCCGACGAATAATTGGTCTCCCACGCTAAAGCGTAACTAAGCAGATCAGCAGAGCAACAATCAAAAAATAAATTCAACACCATAAATTCAGCAATGAGATTCTCCACCCATCCTGTATATCATAATTTTTGTTGACACGCAGAAGAAAACTAACCTAATAGATAGGAAACCCAACATGCATGTATGTTAGGTTAGGTTAGGTTTTTTTTTCTCCTTCTTTTCTCTCTTGTGAAACCGATGCAGGTCAACCTGCCTGAACAAACCATGTCCGGTAAACACTTGTGTATATTCAAATTTGTTTCCTTCTATTGTATTGAATCCATTTGCATCTTCAATTGTGAGACAAAAGTTCTTTATGTGGACTCTCTCGATATTACTGTACTCATCTTCCCATAGTTCAGTTGTGCGTTTCTTTAAGACTGCTTTCCCATAGCTTAGTGGAAATAGGTCATAGTCCGCTCGTGATTTTTTCTTTGTGGTTTTCTTTGCCATCTGGTCGGCCTCTTCATTACCTTCGTGTCCTACATGCGCTTTGATCCACCAGAAATAGAACCGCGCTCACATATTCTGTATTCCGCAATGTGCATCTCTTATGTCCACTGCCATCGCATTTGTCCCACTAGCGTCCGCTATGGCCTGTAGGCTGGACATACTGTCGCTGTAAATATTATATGTGCTTACTTCACTCTTTTCCAGTATCCACTCTAAGGCCGACCTAAGAGCCACTAATTCTGCCTGAAATACTGAGCACTCGTCAGCCAATTTCATCATCTTTTTAGCTACTGACAGATTATCTTTGTATACCACAAATGCAGCGCCAACCTTCCCCTCAAGTTTGCTTCCATCAGTGTAAATTTGGTAGCCGTTCAGCGTATCTTCCTCCTGCATCGGCTCTATTCTTATCTGTTTTCGCAGTGCTGGATGTGGCAAGTCTACAATTTTTCTGGGCTGCATCATTTTTCTGTCATCAGGTAGTTCACCCAAGGTTCCGCACCTCTTAGAAAAATAAATTTCCGCCTTTTCCTGCAGTGTCAGATCCAAAGGCGACTCACCAACCACAACCAACGCCGCAGTACCCGACACCGTTCAATATGCTTTCCCCATTTGTTACATGAATAATCTCTGCAGGCTTCTGATTTTGATCTTATTCTTTTTCTTATTCAATGCTTCCACCCACACGGGTGCCGCATATGCTACAATAGGGATTATCAATGTCTGGTAGAGTATTTTTATTATCTGTGGAGATAAACCCCACGTGCATTTTGTTGTTCAAGTCAACTTTCTGTACACCCCAAGCGTCTTTTTGCATGTTGTCTCTATATGGTCATTGAAGCTTAAATCTTTGTCAATCACTAATCCAGCACTTTACATGAATTGGTCGGTTTCAAGTTTATCTCGCCCATTCGAATATTCATTGGATTCACCTTTCTTCTCTTTGTAGTTATTATGAGATTAGTTTTTTCGGGAGCGAATTCCGTCCTGACCATCTTTCCCCACCTGTGCATGATTGACAACACGTCAGTGCATCTTTCTTCCAGAATTGTTTCACTCTCGCCAGCCACCACGATAAAAATGTCATCCGCAAAAGCATGCAAATACAAGTACTCACTTCGCTCCACATCAAGCACCTCATCTATGAGGATGTTCCACAGAAGAGGCCCCAACACCGAACCCTGCACACATCTCCTGGTTATTTCCTTGCTGTATGTTTTACCTGCATGTTCCAAAACTACTTCTCTATCTCTAAGGTACCTAGCTCTCGACAAGCCTATATATCTCAGCTGTGATATTTTTTTTTTTTTTTACTTTTTGTGCTAATTCTGGACAATTTAATTAGCTTTTAGTACCTACATAAGTTTTTGTCAAAAACAAATAAAAATAAGTATTTTTTATAATAATAAATATTCCTATGACAACAATGGGTACAAACCCATTGTTGACAATACCGAAGCAGACATGACGTGTCAAATTGGTTTTTGTTATATAACTCCGTTATTATTAATTTTTGAGAGTTGGCTCCTAATAAACATTTATTCTAGGGATCATTTTCTATAACATGCAATAAAAAAATATTCAAAAAGTGAAAGTTGAATTAATTCCCTCTGCCATACACCTTTATTTTTTCTTTATTCACTCACGGACAAGTTAACTAGTTTTTCTAGGCGTTCCATAGTCTTCTGTATGTCATCTTTGGGTCCCATGTACAACGATGGGAATACCATTCTTCGATTAGATTTAGTTTTGATTTCTGCAGTTGCTATTCTAGTTCCGATAAATTCTTCAATTTCTATGACTGTAGTTTCAGATGCTACAAAAACGATAGCAGTTCCAATCGGCTCTCTCTTGGTTCACTTCCCCTGTATCACATTGACTCCATTATATGGTCCACATACGACACTCGATCCCGTATATGGCTCCTGTACCAATCGATGTCTACCTTCTTCTCCTTACTAGGTACTCTAATAAACTCTAGATTTCTTGCTCGGTGATGTTTCCCTGGAATTTAGCGCGGTTACACAATTTCGAAGTAAGAACAAACAAAAACGAGCGCTTTAACCCTACAATGCGCCGTGATTCATATATGAATCATAATCTGAACTTTTCTATATAAGAGTGATATTCACAAAAATGGTTAGGTTCGGTTAGGTTAGGTTCGGTTAGGTTAGGTTCGGTTAGGTTAGGTTAAGTTTTTTTTTTTTTTTTTTTTTTTTTTGCTCTTTATTATCTATCCTGCTTAATTATGCAAGATCTTATCACATTACATTCTTTATATTCATTAACTTATTTTAGTATAACATTTGTCTAACCCATTTGTTAAATATACAATCGAGCTATTGAGTCGTCATTTTCTTTCCATCTTTCTCTTTAGTCATCCATCTTAATTTGATTACAATATACATCTGAATTTAATATCTATCGACTATGCTTACTTATTTATTCTAGTATACAACTCATTTTTTCCTTTTGCTAATTAATCAAATTTCTATCCCTTGATTCTGTTAAATTACAATACTAGGTACAATCAATAGTATTATACAATAATAATACAAAACTTCCATTATACAAATAATAATAATAATGCTAAGTATTTTTATTCTGCTTATTTACATGAATTCATTGTGTGATTTGATTTTAAGCATCTTATTTATTCTTATATCTAATTCCATACTTTATACATTGTTTGTTACTTCAACCATTCTCTCTCTTTCATCCTCTTCATTCATCCTTCTCATTTTAATTACTCGTTCTCAAAAATTCTGCAAACACTTTCCACGCCACTTTGTTGGTCGTAATTTGTTTCAAGTTGTTAAATTCTACGTCATTCATTTCACACATTTTGCTTATGTTATATCTCTCCCTTTCCACCACTGGGCAGTTGTATATCATATGGAATATGTCTTGCACCGATTCGCCGTCACATGGGCAGTACGGTTCCTCTCTTTTCTTAAATCTGTGTAGATATTGCCTGAACGCCCCGTGCCCCGTGACGGCCTGGGTCAGCTCATACGACACTCCAGCCTCCCCAATCGCTCGGACCGCATCTCCAGTGCTTGCAAAAAACTTTCTTGTGACCTCTCCGGTCTCGGAGCTTTGGTATCTATTGTTCCACTCCTCCAGAGTTTTTTCGTGAATTAATCTCTTCGCGAAGCTGATGGGAAGACAGTCATACGCTGGGGCTACTTTTCTCTTGGTCGCCAGCTTTGCGAGCTCATCCGCTCTCTCGTTTCCCGGATTGTCATTATGTGCCTTTACCCAGTGAAATGCGACTTTATGTTTACCATCCTTCTCCAAAGTTTCCAATACTTCACGGATGTCTCTTACTAATGGATTCACGGATCCTGGATTTTTCATTGCCTGTAAGCCCGAAAAGCTGTCACTCAGGACTCTTATGAACGACTGAGATTTTACATTACGCTTGATCCATTCCAGCGACTCCCGCACAGCCACCAGTTCGGCCTGAAACACCGAGCACTCGTCTGCCAACTTTATTATCCTCGAAGTGATCTCTATCTCGTTTCTATACACCACGAAGGCCGCCCCCACCCGTTCTTCCAGCTTGCTGCCGTCTGTATAGATGTCATAGTCCGTTTCCAGCTCCTCGTTTTCCTGAGTATGAATTTCTATTTCTCTGTGTCGAGCCGGATGATTAAGGCACCTGATGCTGACCTTGGTTTGGAACCTTCTGTCCTGAGGAATACCTTCTAAGACTCCAGTCGATTTGACAACGTATGCTTCTCGCTTCTCCCGAATTATTAGATCCAGCGGTTTTATTCCGGCAATAGCTAGCACTGCCGAAGTTGATATGGTCCTATATCCTTTGGCTATCTGGATCGCAATGAGCCGTTGTACTCCAATCAACTTTCGGCTGTTTGCTTTGCTCTTGGCTCCCTCAAACCACACTGGCGCACCGAACGTACATACTGGTACAAAAATATAGTTGTATAGTATCTTGACCACCTCTGGCGCCAATCCCCAGGTGGCCTTGGTTGCGCTTATGAGTTTTTTATGTATTTTTAGCGCCTTACTGCATGCGTGTTCCACCTGGGCGCCCCATGTCAACCCACTATCCATTATTATCCCCAGGATTTTTATATTTGGTTTAATTTCAAGCTCAGTACCTTTCATTTTGATTTTTGGTCTTTCATACCTCAGCCTTCTGGTGACTATCATTACATTAGTCTTTTCGGGTGCGAATTGCAATTTGACCCTGTCCCCCCAGTCTGATATAGCATTTAGCAGAGATTCACATCTCCTCTCGAGGCTTTCGCTGCTCTTGTCAGAGATTGCTATGAGGAGATCGTCAGCGTATGCATGACAGTACACATTCTGGTTCAACGAATACTCCAACACTTCATCTATGATTATATTCCATAGAATTGGTCCCAACACCGACCCCTGTATGCATCCTTTGGTTACCATTTTCCTATACTTTTTTCCAGCATGACATAGCGATATATTTCTATTTTCCATATAGCTTTTAAGAGTGTAAAACAGGTTCTTCGGGATCGACTTCGCCCTGATGTTACTCAAGATTTGCGGCCACCAGGCGTTATCAAAGGCACCTCTTATATCCAGTGACACCACAGCAACAATTTCCTTTGAATTTCTTTTATCTCTGATGTAATCCGTCGCAGCCACCAGCGCATCCTCCACACTCCGCTGGGGAAGGAAGCCGAACTGTTTCTCGGAGATTCTGCCCTTTGTTGTCAGGAACCATGTAATTCTATGACTTAGTACTTTTTCAAATATTTTACCCAGAACCGGTAATAGGCCAATGGGTCTATATGATCTGATATCTAAATAGTCTTCTTTACCCGGTTTAGGTATGATGATTGTTTGTGCTGATTTCCAGCTGTCAGGGAAATGTCCTATCTCTAGACATCTATTTAGGAGAGCAACATAGACCTCCACATCAGCCAGTATGGCGTTCAGACAAATGTCCGCCGTTAAGTGGTCCTCTCCGGGAGCTTTATCGTGGCTCATTTTCTCTGCAATGTTGATTACCTCAGTCGTCGTTATTTCCGGATCCACATCGTCAACACTGTATTCGGAATTCCACGCATGTCTTATTTCTTTTTGTGTATCATTTTCATCATCCTCGCAATCATCCGGATAAAAAGTCTGCAGAAATTTCTTGGCACTGTCCTCAGCGGAATCGCATCTCCTACCTTCACTCTTCACTATTGACGGTACCTGAGTTTTTTTTGTTCTTGATAATACTTTATTTATTCCGTTCCATACAGTATCCTTGGTTTGTTCTTGACAAAACTCTTTCCAGCTTGCTATTTTTGATTGATTTAGTTCTTCCGCGAATTTCTTCTTGTCATTTATGTAAATTTCGAGCACTGCCAATCTTCTCCTCCCTGTAGCATTTGATAACCTGCGCTTTAATTTCTTGAGATCTCCTGACTTATTTTCGAGGTCACTGTTCCACCACGGCGGTTTCTTTTTTCTGTTTTTGCGAATTATTTGCTGGCATTCTTTATCACATGTATCTTGAACTGTTTTTGTATACAAATTTACAATATCGTTAATCTCGTCCGCACTCGAGTTCTCTATCTTACTCACATTAATGTTGTTTTCGATTAAGGTTCGCTTCACTGTTTCTTGAATGTTCTTCCAATTCGTGTTTTTGGTGTAATATTTCCTCGTACTGTGCTGGTCTGTGCGCGTTGTGTGTTCCCTCAGAGAAAATGATATGGCGTTATGGTCCGACAGAGTTATAATCTCCTCGTCTACTTGCCAGTCCTGAATTTTTGTTGTTATGTCTTTCGTGCAAATCGTAAGATCTAATATGCTTTCCACCGCTTTACCCCACCTTACTGCTCTGAATGTGGGAGTACTTCCAGAATTCAGCACGCATAGATCCTTTTCTGCGAAAAATTCTGCCAGAGACCTTCCTCTATTGTCTTGCTTTTTACTTCCCCATAACGGGTGCTTGGCGTTGAAGTCCCCTCCTAATATCGTTCTCTGGCATCTAGACTCAGACAGAAGTCTCTCCAACATGATTAAACCTTCCTCCATATCCGTGGATGGTTCCACGTACATGGAAGCGACCGTCAATTGCATACCATTTTCCAGTTTGATGTTTGTAGACACTAGATTTGCTCCATTCTTATTCTTTGTAATACTTGTTATCAGTTTGTCATTGAAAATAAAAATAACAGCCTTGTTCGGATCCTCACAACTACACCCTTCCTCCCTCTGCACATTTATAACGCCACCGTAGGTCTTGCATCTTCCAATAGTCCCAACATAAGGCTCCTGAACCAATGCCACATCGAAATCCCGTCTCCTTCCAAGAAGGATCATTTCCTCTGTTGCCGCAAGACCTCTCTGCAGGTTACACTGTATTATTTTAATTCCTTTAAATTTTTTACCATCGTTTCCACTTCCATTCGTGAACTCCTCTGTGGCCTCTCTTCCTCTCTGCAAATTACACTGCATCACAACTATACGATCTTTCTTATCCATATTGAATGCTTCGTTTGATGGTCTCTTCCATAATCTTTCTCACCGAGCACTCGCTACTGGTACTGTAATGCTCCGTCGCCTCCTTCCTTCTTTCTGTACAATTCGCACATCTGGGCCTCACATTCTCTTCAATCTTCTTCGGGCAGTCCTTATACATATGCGGACCAGTGCACAGATTACACCTAGCCTCGTCACTGCAGCTTTTTTGCAGGTGGCCGATCTCAGACATTTGTAGCACTGCATTGTCGGGACAAAATCGGAGACAACAATCCTCTGAAATCCTATATTGACTTTTTGCGCTTTCATCAAGATATTCCATGTCTCTGGAGCAACCTGACACACCAGATCTGCCATAAGGGTGTTTCTGCATTTCCTTTGGAACTTAATTTTAATAACTTCTTTAATCTGCATTCCATCGTTTTGAGTTTTAATAGACTCGTTCAAGTCTTCCTCTTTTATTTCCTTAGCCAGTCCCTTGAATATAACATAAGGGTTTCTTCTTTGAGCTACCCTTATTTGAAGTTCTTTGTTGTTTTTTAATGCTTCCTGAACCTTTGTCCCATCCTGGAGCGTTGAACAGCTGAGAATTACTCTCTGTCCAGATATTGGCTTCACCTGTGTTATGCCAACTCCCAAGCTTTGAACATTAAGACTTCTCTTAACCATTCCCACCACATCTTCAGATTTTTTAGTGGGGTCCATAGAGGCAACCACCAGTGAATGCCTTGGTTCCGTCCTCACCACAGAAGCATACGAGCTCACAGGATTTCTCTCGATGACATTTCGTTCATGCAGTACTTTCTGCAACTTTTCCTCTAGCCTTGATTCCATCGCTCTGACAGCATCCTCCGTATTCTGCTTTACTTTCTCGATTATGATGTTCTGATCTTCCTTGTCTATTTTTCGCTCGACACTCGCGACCCGCCGCACCCGATGATTGACCTCGCTGCCCTGGTCCTGCACAAGTCTTCTGAACTTTTTAATGACATCCTCGATTCCTTCCTTTATATCTCTCCTAAGATTTCCCGATGACTTCAATAACTCCAGAGCAGATTTGTACAAAGCGGCTGCTTCCCCATTGAAGTCTCTCGCAGCATGTTCCTGCCCACTCCGATTGTCTTCAGCGGGATTACCATCACAGTCCGTCACCATCTCCGCGACCGCTCTAGATTTCGTGCTCGGTGATGTTTCCATTAAATTTTGCGCGGAGCTGGACAGGCGGTTTCTCCTATTTTCAGATGAGATGGAGTCCTTTCTCTGCATTTCTTACTCAATTTCGATGTCAGAAACAAAAAGAACAAACAAAATGAGCGCTTCAATGCTTAACTCTGAACTATTATGTAAAAGAGTGATATTCACAAGTGTTTTCAATTTTGTATGAAAAGAGTTCAACGAGTGGGTTTTTTCCCAATTACTCCTTAAATCATGCAACCACTGTGACACGTTGAGTCAATTAGAATTACTCCTTAAATCATGCAACCACTGTGACACGTTGAGTCAATTAGACATCAACGATCGGTCCAGCACGTACTCCTGAAAATCCTGAAAACCCTGAAAAAGATTTTCCGGGTTTTTCCTCGATTTTCCGAGCTTTTCCGACTTTCTACGTGTCCAAGAAGTTTTCAGTTTTTCACAATTTTCAGGAAATTTTTCGTCCTTCGCTGTGTGCACTCAAATGTTTATTAAAATGTTCACAATTAACAAACAAACACTGAGAGAGATCTCCGGCTCCACACAACCACTCTCCACGACGATCAGCGATACAATGGCGCTTACGACCTTTTTGATATAAACTCGCGCGGATTTATTAAATAATTTAATTCCAGCGGTGCCGGCTTCTTTGCCGGGGAGACGTCTTCACTCCGCGACGAACACTACGCGACTCCCGGTTAGGTTAGGTTAGGTTAGGTTAGGTAAGGTTAGGTTAGGTTAGGTTAGGTTAGGTTAGGTTAGGTTAGGTTAGGTTAGGTTAGGTTAGGTTAGGTTAGGTTAGGTTAGGTTAGGTTAGGTTAGGTTAGGTTAGGTTTTACGTAGAACCCCTCCAGGCTCACCAGTCGCACCTCCCTTAGTCAGCCTAGAAATGACACCAGGCGACAGAGAACCTAAGAAGAGAAAGGTTGCCCCCAGCCCTGACCACGCACCGGGGATGAAAGAGAGCCTGGAAGGAGAAAAGCCCCCACCCAAAGAATTGACTAGACTTGGTAACAAAATACAAGAACTCGCCCAATATATAAAAACCAACAAAAATGTCCATAAGGATATAAAACATATGTCTGTTCAGCTGACGGGACTGATGTCCCAATATGTCACTAGACACAAAGCAAACGAAGACCGAATCGTGGAAATGATCACTTACTTAAACCGCAGACTGGACGAACAAGAGAGCAAAATAGGGACCTTGGAAACAGAACTCCTAACCCATAGAAATAAAGGCAACACCTCATGCTCTAAATGCTCAGGGGAGGTGAACCCGAACCCGAAGCCATTCGACATATCTGAATACGAATTCGCAAACTTTGAGGACTTTGCTAATCTCTCTCAACAGAAATGGAGCAACAAATGTTTCAA
This sequence comes from Athripsodes cinereus, assembly GCA_947579605.1. Lineage (NCBI taxonomy): Eukaryota > Metazoa > Arthropoda > Insecta > Trichoptera > Leptoceridae > Athripsodes > Athripsodes cinereus. The sequence goes on along the minus strand of OX388325.1, from coordinate 10,993 downwards.
CAAAATAACTATAGAATACGGGGACCTACTGAAGTCCCATGATGGAAGGCTGGTATATTTCTGCAATGACAATGAACGTACGACCCTGGACGAAAAAATGTTCCAACGATATCCGGAGGTCTTAGAAGGGGAAAAGCTAGAATGCAACGGAGGAAACTTCACAGATGTAACACACGCCATCTCATATAAATCTGAAAATGGCCAGGTAATGAAAAAGAAATACCTGACAACCTTTTTCGCGGGCTCCTCAGAAAACGAAGAGCAAAGACTGGCCTGGATTTACAACTGCCTGATCAAGGTCAGGTGCCTGGCTGAGAGCGTGGGAGAGGGAAACATTACGATCATCTCCCCGAAAGACGTGAAGACTGACCTCGTCAAAAAAATGGTGGCTGCAACTCTGTATAAAACAGACTGCGCGATTATTCTAAGGCTCCCCGCCCAAGAGAGGACCAGCGAGCGAACGAGGACCTTCCAGGATAGGGAGACTTTGGTGATAGAAAGTACCCCCGAAACTTATGCGGCGACTCTTAGAAAAATTAAGGAGGGGCTCCAAAAGGAGGACATGGACATGATCGGCTCCGTCAGGAGGACGGCAAGTGGACAGGTCCTGATGAGAGTCAATAAAAACATCTCTACCCTTAAGGAAAAGATCAGGGATGCAACAGACGGGAAAAATGTCAGAGCCCTTGGTCGGCAAAGAAAGGTGATCCACATAACCAAGGTGGATCTTTCTGTGGAGGCGTCCGAGATAAGGGAGGCAATTACACAAACGGGCCTGGTGGACTATCCCGAGCTGCTGGAGGTCAGGCCGTTGAGACCCACAAGGAACGGTGGAGAGCAGGCTGGAACTGTACTGATGGAAGCACGGGATGCTGCCAAAGTGGCGTCCCTGAAAAAACTTAGAATCGGCCTGAGTATATCCCAAATAAAAGAACGGGCCGACGTAATGAAATGTTTCCGGTGCTGGAGATATGGCCACATGGCGGTGGCCTGCAAGGACGAAGACAGAAGCAAAAAATGCCGCAGATGCTGCGGAGATGGGCATGCAGCGGCGGAGTGCACCTACCAGGAATACTGCCCGCTATGCGAAAAGGAGGGACACGTATCCGGAAGTGGGGTGTGCACAGCCTTCAGGAAGGCCTTAAGTGATGCACGAAGACCTAAACTAAAAAAAAAAGATGACCTTCTCACTTCTACAAATTAATGTAGGAAGGAGCGCTTCGGCACACGACATGGCAATTGCTATGGCAAGGAAGCATAAATCCGATTTTATTGCAATTAGCGAACCTAACAAGAAAAAATGCCGAGGTTCTCGCACATACGCTGATAATAATAAAGATGCAATTATCGTTAATAACAGCGAACACTACCAAATCCTGGGATATAAAGCAATGGCCGGAGTCGTGAGAATAGAAACGGAACACCTAGCCATATACAACATATACCTTAGCCCAAATAAATGCTCATTAACAGAATTTGAAAATACACTCATAGAGATCCAGGAGGACATGTCAATAAACATTGGAAATAAAATGTTCATTATCACCGGAGACCTAAATGCAAAACATCCTACGTGGGGAGGAAAGGTCAAAAATAAAAAGGGCACAGAATTAATAAACTGGGCAAATGCTACGAACCTAAATATCCTAAATGATGGAATCGAGCCAACGTGCATCAGACCAAATGGCTCATCATACATCGATCTCACACTAGTATGCGATAAGACGACAGAAACGAGGCCTACCTGGAAAGTACTCGACGAAGAGACCCTAAGCGATCACAAATACATACTTACAACTCTGAATGTAAGAAATGGTAAAAGAAACAACCCTAGACAAACCTTTGGGATAACAGACACAACGGCCATGAACATAAAATTTAGAGAAACTATAGCCAACACGAAACTGGGGGCTGACGTATGCGAGAAAGCCATGATGACTGCATTCGCTCAAAGCACACCGAAAATAAGCTGTAGCCAGGAAGGAAAGATGCCGTACTGGTGGTCGCTGGAAATCCAAGAGCTGATAAGGGCGACCAGGATAAAAAGAAAAACTTACCAAAGAAACAAGGACGCTCACAATAAATACAGATTAAAAAATGAATACAGAGAGCTTAAAAACATACTGAAAAAGGCGATTACTGCATCAAAAAAGAAATCCTGGGACCTCCTATGCGAAAAGCTGAACGAAAACATATTCGGAGATGCATATCTCATAATAAAGAATCAAATGCGGATAAACAATCCCAAACTGGAATTGCCAATTGAAAGGAGGGAAGCAGTCTTCGAGCAGCTGTTCATGACCGGAACTGGCGAGACAATCTGCAAAGTGCAAGGACCCGAAGTATCGGACGAATGGAGGGAAGTGACCGATAATGAGTTGAGGGCCGCAGTAAAGAAGATCAAAACTGGGAAGGCGCCGGGTCCGGACAGAATTCCACCGGATGCCTTGAAAGGTCTGGTTCTGGACAACGCAGATTATTTTAGGGCGCTGTTCGGAGCACTCGTAAGTACCGGGAAATTCCCCGAAGAATGGAAGACGGCCAACCTAATACTAATAGAAAAACCAAAGAAATCGCCAAATGAAGAAACGAAGTACAGGCCTATATGCCTTATAAACGCGGTGGCGAAACTATTTGAGAGCATAATTAATGCGAGGTTAATAGCTGAACTCGAACAAAAAAATGGTATAAACAAAAACCAATTTGGCTTCAGGAAAGGAAGATCAACTATTGACGCGATAGCCCACATAATGTCAATAGCTGAAAGTGCCAGAACGATGAAAAAACTGAACGTCCTTATTCTAATAGATGTCAAAAACGCGTTCAACGCTGCTTCATGGAAGAATACGATAATGAAACTAAGGAAAAAAGGAATAAGCATATATCTTGTGAATTTGATAACGGAATACTTTACAGATAGGAAAGTCAAATTAAATGCAAAAACAAGTAAGAGTATCAGTGGAGGAGTACCACAGGGATCGGTCCTGGGACCGACGCTGTGGAATGTGATGTATGACGATATTATGTCAATAGAAGTGCCCCAGGGAGTCGAACTAATATGCTACGCGGATGACCTGGCAATATCGATCACAGCTAACACGCTCACTGAACTGACTGTGAAGGCAGAAACCAGTCTCCACAGTGTACAGTTATGGATGGGGAAAAATAGCCTGGAAATTGCCGAGCAAAAAACTACAGCAGTAATGCTAATTGGGGGAAAGAGGAAAAAAGCAAAGGAACTAACGTTCGAATTTGGAAGAACTACAGTAAAACTCTCTAAGGAGGCGAACTACCTCGGGGTTATACTAGATCCAGGATTAAAATTTAAGAAACACATCACCTACGTATGCGAAAAAGCACAAAAAACTATTAATGCCCTCAGAAAAATACTACCGAACACAAAAGGAGCAAGTTCAAGAAAAAGAAAGATCCTAGCCATTGCAACGCAATCCATTACCCTATACGCGGCACCTATCTGGGCAAACTCGATAGACTCGCCAAAAATTCGGTCAGAGATCAGAGAAACACAACGTCAAATGGCACAAAGGGTATGCTGCGCATACCGAACAGTGTCGGTGGATGCCGCATTGGTGCTGGCTAGGGTGGAACACTTTTGTATGAAAAAATTTTTTTTTTCGAATATCGAATTGGAATACCAGGCAAAAGTTGCCTTATATAATTGTTAATAACACCCACTAATTTGGAAGTTCTAGCTCAACAGCAAGAGGTCCCGCCATAGACTTGAAATTTCAATTTTTAAGTTTTTACAGACGCTTTGTTAAGTACACCCTATTAACAAAATATTAACTAAATATAATATGTTATGCATTTATATGATAAGATAAAAGTATAATTTAGTTAATAGAATCATTTATTTTAAAAATATACACAGTTTCAGAAAGTTGTGTCGGTATGAATAACGTCATTTTTCATAACAAAAATCCTTTTTCGTCTCAAACTTTGGCATGAGATTTCGAGACGCTAAATTAGATTTTACAAAACCCTATCTTCTTGTCTTATCGCATACACGTAGAGCTGCTTCTATCACATCTTTTACTGATCTTTCCACAGCCTGGATGTGGTAAGGCAGTCTCATTAACTCCAAAACCGATTCTCCTCCATTTTCAATAAGATGTTGTAACTGCTTATCGGAAATATTCATCAGTATTGAGGTTTCGTATTAATTTTGTTGCTAGTTTATCAAGTCTATGTAAGAACCTGCATTTAAGTCCACTTTTGGCACCTCAAACATGCACGAAACAGAATTTTTATTCACTTGACGAGCTTTTAAAATGCGTCTGGCAGCTAGTTCTCTAATGTGCTTACGCGTATCTGTTATCGTACTCAACAACAAGTTTTCTGGATGAGCAAAGTAACTGTTCCGAAATAAAACAGGGTCCACAATCGCTAACAATTCATTCGACAAATAACTAGTGCTGTTAATGAGCTTCCATAAATGTTTTGAACCATCTTTAATGCTATACCAATTTGACCTGCAAATGATTTAGATCCTGCTATAGGGCTATCCAAATAGGAAAACAAAGCGTCAATAGCAACTCATTGGCGTATAAGAGACAAATTATCCAATGAAATGGTTGAGATAGACTATTTTACAAAAAAACAATCACGCCTCCCACATTCCCTGTATTTGTGGTTGTTCCATTATATCCAACAGTCATTATACTCTCTGGTGATATATTTTCAGTCGTCAAAAAGCCGTGGATAGCTCTTTCAATATTTCTCGCACTGCCCGATGTTGGAAACACATACCCAACATAAACAGAACCTGGTTCTTTAATAATCGAAACATGTTCCTCTTATACAATCACTTAAAATCTCTTCGATCTTTTTAAAACAGTTTTAGCCGTCTGGATTTTCCTTCCATCAAAATATAAGGCAGGAATTTCTGTTACTCTTTCTTCTGTTAAAATTTGCTCGCAAACTTTCTGTCTTATTCTTCTGAGTTTCATCCTGCCCACGACGTTAGTCGACTGCGCCTCAGAGTCAGCATCAGAAGCAGAATATAGAACATTTATGATACGATAACCGCCGCAGCTCGGTCTGATACTCCGTATCTATCGCATACAATCGTCAAACTATGAAGACTGACATCCGTGAGCTTTATAGGCTTTTGATACACTTTGTTCGTGGTGTCAAGACCATCTGCGGCCGACGAACAAGAAGGAAGGTCAACATTAGAACTTACTTCAGATCTATTTAGCCTATATAAAGAAAAGGAAATTTCTTTAATTCTTGTATTTGAATTATGCCTGATTTCTTGTTTAAGAGCACGTAATCTTCTTTTCTGCAATTTTTTACTCTAGATAAGATCCGTTCTTCCTAAAACCATTTGTCTGTTAGTGCGTTGGTCTTATAAAAATATTTGTTCCTCTTTTGGCACTTTATTTTCTCTCAAACAAGTACAGTTTACAAATTCTTTACATTTACATGCAGCTATGTCAAAAAGCTTTCCACTTTGTGCTCTGAATTTTCTTTAGTTTCTTCAAAGACTTTTTCAAATTTCAAACAAAATCAAACAAATCAAATCAAAACATTTTGAGTGATATTTTTTAAGTAACTGTAAAACTCGTTTGTGTGTAACAATTGAAATAGAAGATTTTATTCATACCTAATTCTTCAATTTTTGTTTCAACTGTTTCGGCACTTTTCCAAAAATGTAGGTTATTTTGTTGTGTTGTTCTTTATTTTTAAGTCTTGTCGAACCCATTCAAAGAATTTCATCACATTCTCATACATAAGTAGTATATTCTCCTCGAACTCTGCACTTTCACCAAATATCGTACATTTTAACTTTTGTCTTGTAGAAGTCATATTTATACACTTAAAAAACGTAGGTACCTACATCAACTAGTACCTACTGGTGAAAATAATTGACGGGCTACCTTCCACCTTGAGACAATATTATTGACACTAGTTAAACGAAACACTGCAAATTCGTAGATCGAAGCGTGCTGCCCCCGCTTTGTCCCGCACTTTGCTCAACTGTCCCAGTACCAAAGTATATTAAAATGATGAAATATTTGATTGCAACTGCTAGTTAACTATATTTGAATATGTTTTTGAATAAAATAAACCTATTTTAATACGTTCTGTATTGATTTGTAGGCCGCGCAAATAGCCCCTGAATTGTCCTTTTTGTAAATATTCGATGTCTTGTCGGGGGCTCTTACCGTTGTCTGATAATTTTTATATTTTTAATGCAGGCAATTGATGGCAAAAGGCAACTAAATACAACTATTCCAAATCAAAATTCGAAAAAAAAAAATTTCGTTCCACCCTAGTGCTGGCAGAAATGGTGCCAGTAGACCTTCTAGCGAAGGAAAGAGAAAGACTTTATACACTGAGGGAAACGGTTACTCCTGAGCAGAAAAAGGCCGAAAGAGAGAATACCATAATTAAATGGCAAGACCAGTGGGACAACTCACCACATGGGCGATGGACTTATCGCTTAATTAAAGACCTTCGAGTTTGGCTAGGAAGGCGACATGGTGAGATGACCTTCAGACTCACTCAATGCTTTAGCGGACACGGAGTCTTTTATGCATTTCTAAAGAAAATTGGAAAATCACAGTCAGAAGAATGCATATATTGCAGACACAAGCACGATGACGCGGAACATACAATGTTCACATGCTCGAGATGGCAAACGGAAAGAGAAAGACTAAATGAAGAGCTGGGAGTCAATATTACTCCAGCAAATCTAGTAAACACTATGTGTCAGTCTCCGGATAATTGGAGATTGGTGGCACTGTTTGTAGAGAGCGTCATAATAAGAAAAGAAGAAGACGAGAGGAATAACCAGAGGACGAATAATGCTGAATAAAAGACCATCTCGCAGTCCCGGGTAGGCCGAAAGGCAGGTATCGGGCTGTGAAAGAAGAGGAGGGGGTTTTTTTTTTTTTTTTTTTTTAGCCGGTAAGAGTCCGGCACTACTCAGTCTGAAAGACTGAGTGTCCATGATGGATTTCCCCCTCCGAAAAAAAAAAAAAAAAAAAAAAAAAAAAAAAAAAAAAAGGTTAGGTTAGGTTAGGTTAGGTTAGGTTAGGTTAGGTTAGGTTAGGTTAGGTTAGGTTAGGTTAGGTTAGGTTAGGTTAGGTTAGGTTAGGTTAGGTTAGGTTAGGTTAGGTTAGGTTAGGTTAGGTTAGGTTAGGTTAGGTTAGGTTAGGTTAGGTTAGGTTAGGTTAGGTTAGGTTAGGTTAGGTTAGGTTAGGTTAGGTTAGGTTAGGTTAGGTTAGGTTAGGTTAGGTTAGGTTAGGTTAGGTTAGGTTAGGTTAGGTTAGGTTAGGTTAGGTTAGGTTAGGTTAGGTTAGGTTAGGTTAGGTTAGGTTAGGTTAGGTTAGGTTAGGTTAGGTTAGGTTAGGTTAGGTTAGGTTAGGTTAGGTTAGGTTAGGTTAGGTTAGGTTAGGTTAGGTTAGGTTAGGTTAGGTTAGGTTAGGTTAGGTTAGGTTAGGTTAGGTTAGGTTAGGTTAGGTTAGGTTAGGTTAGGTTAGGTTAGGTTAGGTTAGGTTAGGTTAGGTTAGGTTAGGTTAGGTTAGGTTAGGTTAGGTTAGGTTAGGTTAGGTTAGGTTAGGTTAGGTTAGGTTAGGTTAGGTTAGGTTAGGTTAGGTTAGGTTAGGTTAGGTTAGGTTAGGTTAGGTTAGGTTAGGTTAGGTTAGGTTAGGTTAGGTTAGGTTAGGTTAGGTTAGGTTAGGTTAGGTTAGGTTAGGTTAGGTTAGGTTAGGTTAGGTTAGGTTAGGTTAGGTTAGGTTAGGTTAGGTTAGGTTAGGTTAGGTTAGGTTAGGTTAGGTTAGGTTAGGTTAGGTTAGGTTAGGTTAGGTTAGGTTAGGTTAGGTTAGGTTAGGTTAGGTTAGGTTAGGTTAGGTTAGGTTAGGTTAGGTTAGGTTAGGTTAGGTTAGGTTAGGTTAGGTTAGGTTAGGTTAGGTTAGGTTAGGTTAGGTTAGGTTAGGTTAGGTTAGGTTAGGTTAGGTTAGGTTAGGTTAGGTTAGGTTAGGTTAGGTTAGGTTAGGTTAGGTTAGGTTAGGTTAGGTTAGGTTAGGTTAGGTTAGGTTAGGTTAGGTTAGGTTAGGTTAGGTTAGGTTAGGTTAGGTTAGGTTAGGTTAGGTTAGGTTAGGTTAGGTTAGGTTAGGTTAGGTTAGGTTAGGTTAGGTTAGGTTAGGTTAGGTTAGGTTAGGTTAGGTTAGGTTAGGTTAGGTTAGGTTAGGTTAGGTTAGGTTAGGTTAGGTTAGGTTAGGTTAGGTTAGGTTAGGTTAGGTTAGGTTAGGTTAGGTTAGGTTAGGTTAGGTTAGGTTAGGTTAGGTTAGGTTAGGTTAGGTTAGGTTAGGTTAGGTTAGGTTAGGTTAGGTTAGGTTAGGTTAGGTTAGGTTAGGTTAGGTTAGGTTAGGTTAGGTTAGGTTAGGTTAGGTTAGGTTAGGTTAGGTTAGGTTAGGTTAGGTTAGGTTAGGTTAGGTTAGGTTAGGTTAGGTTAGGTTAGGTTAGGTTAGGTTAGGTTAGGTTAGGTTAGGTTAGGTTAGGTTAGGTTAGGTTAGGTTAGGTTAGGTTAGGTTAGGTTAGGTTAGGTTAGGTTAGGTTAGGTTAGGTTAGGTTAGGTTAGGTTAGGTTAGGTTAGGTTAGGTTAGGTTAGGTTAGGTTAGGTTAGGTTAGGTTAGGTTAGGTTAGGTTAGGTTAGGTTAGGTTAGGTTAGGTTAGGTTAGGTTAGGTTAGGTTAGGTTAGGTTAGGTTAGGTTAGGTTAGGTTAGGTTAGGTTAGGTTAGGTTAGGTTAGGTTAGGTTAGGTTAGGTTAGGTTAGGTTAGGTTAGGTTAGGTTAGGTTAGGTTAGGTTAGGTTAGGTTAGGTTAGGTTAGGTTAGGTTAGGTTAGGTTAGGTTAGGTTAGGTTAGGTTAGGTTAGGTTAGGTTAGGTTAGGTTAGGTTAGGTTAGGTTAGGTTAGGTTAGGTTAGGTTAGGTTAGGTTAGGTTAGGTTAGGTTAGGTTAGGTTAGGTTAGGTTAGGTTAGGTTAGGTTAGGTTAGGTTAGGTTAGGTTAGGTTAGGTTAGGTTAGGTTAGGTTAGGTTAGGTTAGGTTAGGTTAGGTTAGGTTAGGTTAGGTTAGGTTAGGTTAGGTTAGGTTAGGTTAGGTTAGGTTAGGTTAGGTTAGGTTAGGTTAGGTTAGGTTAGGTTAGGTTAGGTTAGGTTAGGTTAGGTTAGGTTAGGTTAGGTTAGGTTAGGTTAGGTTAGGTTAGGTTAGGTTAGGTTAGGTTAGGTTAGGTTAGGTTAGGTTAGGTTAGGTTAGGTTAGGTTAGGTTAGGTTAGGTTAGGTTAGGTTAGGTTAGGTTAGGTTAGGTTAGGTTAGGTTAGGTTAGGTTAGGTTAGGTTAGGTTAGGTTAGGTTAGGTTAGGTTAGGTTAGGTTAGGTTAGGTTAGGTTAGGTTAGGTTAGGTTAGGTTAGGTTAGGTTAGGTTAGGTTAGGTTAGGTTAGGTTAGGTTAGGTTAGGTTAGGTTAGGTTAGGTTAGGTTAGGTTAGGTTAGGTTAGGTTAGGTTAGGTTAGGTTAGGTTAGGTTAGGTTAGGTTAGGTTAGGTTAGGTTAGGTTAGGTTAGGTTAGGTTAGGTTAGGTTAGGTTAGGTTAGGTTAGGTTAGGTTAGGTTAGGTTAGGTTAGGTTAGGTTAGGTTAGGTTAGGTTAGGTTAGGTTAGGTTAGGTTAGGTTAGGTTAGGTTAGGTTAGGTTAGGTTAGGTTAGGTTAGGTTAGGTTAGGTTAGGTTAGGTTAGGTTAGGTTAGGTTAGGTTAGGTTAGGTTAGGTTAGGTTAGGTTAGGTTAGGTTAGGTTAGGTTAGGTTAGGTTAGGTTAGGTTAGGTTAGGTTAGGTTAGGTTAGGTTAGGTTAGGTTAGGTTAGGTTAGGTTAGGTTAGGTTAGGTTAGGTTAGGTTAGGTTAGGTTAGGTTAGGTTAGGTTAGGTTAGGTTAGGTTAGGTTAGGTTAGGTTAGGTTAGGTTAGGTTAGGTTAGGTTAGGTTAGGTTAGGTTAGGTTAGGTTAGGTTAGGTTAGGTTAGGTTAGGTTAGGTTAGGTTAGGTTAGGTTAGGTTAGGTTAGGTTAGGTTAGGTTAGGTTAGGTTAGGTTAGGTTAGGTTAGGTTAGGTTAGGTTAGGTTAGGTTAGGTTAGGTTAGGTTAGGTTAGGTTAGGTTAGGTTAGGTTAGGTTAGGTTAGGTTAGGTTAGGTTAGGTTAGGTTAGGTTAGGTTAGGTTAGGTTAGGTTAGGTTAGGTTAGGTTAGGTTAGGTTAGGTTAGGTTAGGTTAGGTTAGGTTAGGTTAGGTTAGGTTAGGTTAGGTTAGGTTAGGTTAGGTTAGGTTAGGTTAGGTTAGGTTAGGTTAGGTTAGGTTAGGTTAGGTTAGGTTAGGTTAGGTTAGGTTAGGTTAGGTTAGGTTAGGTTAGGTTAGGTTAGGTTAGGTTAGGTTAGGTTAGGTTAGGTTAGGTTAGGTTAGGTTAGGTTAGGTTAGGTTAGGTTAGGTTAGGTTAGGTTAGGTTAGGTTAGGTTAGGTTAGGTTAGGTTAGGTTAGGTTAGGTTAGGTTAGGTTAGGTTAGGTTAGGTTAGGTTAGGTTAGGTTAGGTTAGGTTAGGTTAGGTTAGGTTAGGTTAGGTTAGGTTAGGTTAGGTTAGGTTAGGTTAGGTTAGGTTAGGTTAGGTTAGGTTAGGTTAGGTTAGGTTAGGTTAGGTTAGGTTAGGTTAGGTTAGGTTAGGTTAGGTTAGGTTAGGTTAGGTTAGGTTAGGTTAGGTTAGGTTAGGTTAGGTTAGGTTAGGTTAGGTTAGGTTAGGTTAGGTTAGGTTAGGTTAGGTTAGGTTAGGTTAGGTTAGGTTAGGTTAGGTTAGGTTAGGTTAGGTTAGGTTAGGTTAGGTTAGGTTAGGTTAGGTTAGGTTAGGTTAGGTTAGGTTAGGTTAGGTTAGGTTAGGTTAGGTTAGGTTAGGTTAGGTTAGGTTAGGTTAGGTTAGGTTAGGTTAGGTTAGGT
>OX388324.1:21779082-21819265 GCA_947579605.1 Athripsodes cinereus | reverse complement strand
GTCTATTAGTATGCAAGCCAACGAGGGCAGCCCGACGTGTGTGACACGACTACAATCGGGAGCATGCGAATAGCTTCGAACAATGTCTTATCTCACAGTATAACAGAGATGAGACAAGTGTGAAGCATGTGTAGACGGAATGAGGTCTACAATACAACATCTTCAGCACAACATAGAGGGAGCCTTCAAGCGGTGACAGAGCGACAACGCATCGCGGGACGCTTCAACTGTTAGAGAGTGTGCTACGCGGCGTCCATGAAGCGACCGACGGGGCGTTCCAGCAGTCGACTCAAGCAATCCACGCGATGTTTTAGCACCGGCCGACGAGAGGGACTCACCATCATAAATGGACGGGGTAAGATCGCCGTTCTATTCTTAGTGCGAGTGAATCGCACGGGGGGAGTGTATCGAACGTGGCTCTCCCCGTGTACTCGTAACAGTGTGTCGTGTGTCGACGCGCTACGCCGCATGGTATGGTTTGACTGTTAGTACCTAGCCATGCGGTGAGTGTGGATGGCACACACACTATTTCAATGTTTATAAAAACATAATATTTCAATTTCATGTGTTCAATATCATTTCATATTGTCATAATGTATAACTTCATAATCATATTTAATATTCCAGTGTTGTGTGTTGTCGCGTTACACCGTGTTGGCATGGTTGGGATGTCAGAGCAGATGGGTATAAACCTATCTGTCCTTCCTTGCCGCGCGGTGAGCGTAGGCAGCACGCATCACACAATAGTTTGCTTTGCATTGTATAACATACCTCATAATTCTTAATCAATGTAAATGTAACATATTTCATATCATAATTTAATGTAATGGCACACTACATCGTATCGGTATGGGTAGAATAAATAAAGGCTATGACGCCACGACATTCCCAGCCGTGCGATGAGTGTAGTCAGCATATCATTCATGTATCATTATCATAATGTTGTGTCTGCCTCCCCGAGATGTTTCCTGTGCGGCAGCCCGCTTGCATGTGAGGTGTCGCGCAGGAGTGGGGAGGTTACTTACGTCGACCGGTACGCGTCCGCGCCGCGCTCCCGCCACTGTGTGGTGAGGTGCGCGGACGGCGAGTATCGGCCGCTTAATATACATGTTCATTTTAATAAATAAATTACTCTTCTCTTCTCTACTCTTCTCTTCTCTTCATTACCACAACCGCGCGTTTTACTACTTCACCTTTACCTACTACAGTGAACTGCAGGCAACAGATCGTCGCACACCTTCCAATCGCCGACGAGCTCTTGAGTGATTCCTGCACTGGGGTGGTTACCGTGACCCGGCACCGCCTTGTGAATACGCCGCCGTGTGGCTTCTAGTGTACTCAATATAGTCAGCGCTTGCTGGGATCATTGCCCGGTTCGCCCGTACTTGCGAGTGCACTAGCTAGCCGCGCCTAGGTGTTGAAGCGAGGTGGTGTCGGCGGAAGTAAACATCCCCAGGCCGGTTGAACGAGAGAGTCTCCGACGTGTGCGGACTGTGTCGGTGTCTGGGCCGCCCACCGTTTACACGGAGGATTATTCATACCATCATCATACCCGGCGCGCCATACGTCGCCGAAGCGGAGGCTGTAACCAGCGAACCCCCCTACTCACCCCCTGCTCCATACCATCCGGAGTACGGTACCGCTGTGGAGCTATCAGAGGCTTTGTCACCTGCCAGCCGAGAGGAGCGGCGGCCGTGCGGTACATTATACATGATATTATTTTGTTTTTTATGAACTAGTCTGTCTATGAGATCTGAGCTGTACTTATTGTTGACCGCAATTTGTTTAATTAAATCAATTTCTTTTTTAAAGTTTGAAGGAGAAAGAGGAATATATATATTTCAATCAGATGTGCTTAAAACATAAAGTCATACCGAACTATGTCAATTTAAAATCAAATCATCATACATCAACCGCGAATAAAATAGTGAATAGTGCTAAAGTGATGTGGGTTAAGGACGAATTAAAATCATGGTTTTGTATTAGAGACAATATTCAAATATATCTGAAAGTGCTTCATACAGAGTTGGCGAACATCTTTCATCCTGTTGAATGGGACCTCTTCGATGATAAGGTAAGACATATTGCTAGTGAATGTGCCTTTAAAAAGAAACAAATTATTAAAAAGAAATTGTCAAACTTAATTAATTCTTCTAAAAATAGCGGCAGTAAGATTACAAATTACACTACATTTTCGGATCATAAATTTTATAAAAGAGTGGAAAATTTATCTAATGTCACATTTAGTCCTAAACAACTTTCTTTGCTTTCAAAAGGGTTAAAATATAATATAAATGATTCTTCACAACAAAATGTTGAAATTCTCGCAGTTGATACAGATTTAGCTCTTTATAAACAACCTGAAATTCACAAACACCAATGTTCGAAAATATTGAAAGACCATATTAATTGTACTCCTTCACAACAGACATCGTCTGATTCAAAAACTGCTAACAGTATTAGAAAAACTGTAAAAGATAATAACTTAACCATAACAAGGGCGGATAAGGGTAACACGGTTGTAATAATGCATAAATCTCAATATGTTGATAAAGTTAATGATTTCCTTAATAACGATTCCTTCGTAAAATTAAATACAGATCCGACTAACAAGTTTCAAGATAAAGTGAAAAAAGCAATTAAAGATTGTCCAACTATATGTGGAAATTCAAAGTATAATAGGCTAATTGTCAATAATCCACAGCCTCCTAAACTATATGGTTTAGCGAAAATCCATAAAGATCATATTCCCATTCGTCCCGTATCTCCTTCATATTCAGCTCCCAATTACAATGTTTGTGCGAAATTTGTATCAATGTTTAATTCATTAAATATATTCCACCCAATTAAATCCATCAAAAATAGTTTAGAATTAATAGATAAAATTAATGATGTTAGTCTTCCTTCCAATAGCAAACTTGTATCGTTTGATATAGTAAATCTTTTCCCTAGTATACCTACTGATGAATGTAAAAATATTATACTTGATTTACTTAATAATTCAAATTTGGATTCAAAAATTGTTAAAGAAATGTCTACCCTTTTGGAAGTTTGTCTGAGTCAAAATTATTTTCAATTCAATGGAACCATTTATAGTCAAAATTCCGGATTAGCTATCGGCAGTCCCGCTTCTCCACTTTTCTCAGAAATATTTTTAAATCATTTAGAAAATAAACTTTTTAACAATGGACATCCACTTCTTTCAAATATTATTGCCTGGCATCGTTATGAAGATGACGTAATAGTTATTTGGAATGGCAGTAATAGACAGTTAAATTCTTTTTTAAACGTGCTCAATAATTTACACCACAATATTAAATTCACATTGGAACATAACGATAATAATGAACTAAGTTTCTTAGATTTGAATCTATCTATATCTGATTCTAAATGTCAATTCAACGTTTATAGAAAACCTAGTCATACAGATTGTGTAATTCCGGCAGACTCAGATCATCCGATTTCTCATAAACTAGCTTCTTTTCACTCGATGATAAATCGTGCAATAAAAGTTCCTCTTTCTCCTTCAAACTTTAAAAAAGAAATTGATTTAATTAAACAAATTGCGGTCAACAATAAGTACAGCTCAGATCTCATAGACAGACTAGTTCATAAAAAACAAAATAATATCATGTATAAAAAATACATTTATTGCGGTGAAAATAATAAAATAAATGAAAGCATTAATGACAAACCATACAGAAAAAATCTTTTTGTGGGGGGGTTAACTTCTAAGATTACTGGCTCGTTACCGGACACTATTACTCCAGCATATTACACTAATAATAAATTATCTAATTTGTTAAATAATAAAGATCCCACAGAACCCTTGCAAAAAAATGGAGTGTACACACTTAAGTGTGATGACTGCGATGCTACATATATAGGTATGACCAAAAGAAATTTTAAAACTAGACTTAGAGAGCACGAACTTTGCCTTAAAAATAGTAATTATTCCGAGTTCGCGAATCATATAATTGAATTTGATCACAATTTCGTAAAAACAAATAGTTCCTTTAAATATACAAATATTAATAATTATTTTAAACTATGTTCTTTGGAAACATTAGAAATTAATAAAGCTTTGAATTCAAACGTAAATAATTATTGTAAATAAAGTAATAAATCATTATAAATCACCTCTTCTCACAATGTTTACAATGCCTAATCCTTAATAGGTGCAGCTATTGTTTTCAATTATTTTGTTTTTGTAGATGTTTTAACAAAAATATTAGTCAGTATTATCTCGCTCGTCAATGGTAAAGGTTTACCGAAATCGATCGCGATTTTTAAAAAATCAAGTAACGGATGTGCATTGTAGAATATTTAAAAAACATTCAAAATGTCTCGTAACTGTTACATAGTTAATCCTTCTAAAATAACTGATATTACTATAATTGATTAAGTAAAATATAAAATAATAATTGTCAAGAGGTAAAGAAAAATAACGTCAAAAATAGTTATTAAAACTAGTAGAAACATAACTGTTATTAAGACTAATAATAACATAACTATGGATGAATGAGTAAAATATAAAATAATAATTATCAAGAAGTGAAGAAAAATAATGTCAAGTATTGTGATTACATACATACATACATACCATCACGCCGCTTCCCTCGCGGGGTAGGCAGAAAGAATCGAGCGCCACTTCCTTCTATCCTTGCATACATCTTTCGCTTCCGTCACTGTCATACAATTCCTCATGCATGCTCTCCTGTTCAATGTGCTCAACACGTGACCGTCCTGTAGGATTTGATTTAAATGATCTTGCCATTTAATCCTCGGACGTCCGCGTCTCCGAGCACCATTCCTCTCAGCCAAATATATCTTCTTAGTCATTCTGTCCTCATTCATTCTTTCCACGTGCCCAAACCATCTTAACTTATTTACATTCATCTTTGTTATTACACCAACTTTCATTCCACATTCCTTTCGTATATCACTGTTACGCACACGATCTCTCAGACTCTTGCCACACATCCTTCTCAACGATCTCATTTCCACTGCATTTATGCCACTTTCATCCTTTTTTAACCATGTCCACGTCTCACTTGCATACATATGATCTATTAGAATTGTTATTATGTATTAACTGATATTATGTATTATTATGTATTGTATAAAGGCTTATGCCGTCTATTGATTAATAAATAAATAAATAAATGTCTTTATTTTCCGAAGAACTAACTTTTACGGTAAAAATGAAAAGTTATGTAAAACAAAAGGAGACCAGCAGGGTTACTCTTGACAAAACTAAACACGATCTTAATCTAGTCTTGATCTTGATCATAAGACGCGCGAAGGGACTATGGTCAAAAATACCGCGCTACCGGTAACGCGCGATCGGTTTGCGTGTATTTTTGACCAATAGTCACTTCGTGCGTCGTATGATCAAGATCAAGACTAGATTAAGATCGTGTTTAGTTTTTCAACAGTAGCCCTGCAGAACGTGTTCCAAGGCTTGTAACCTAAAACATAATATACCTAAATACTAGGTAGGTACCTATATGCGCGTATGTAACAACTATCTACATGGTATATACTGCCCTGCTTAGTAAAAACACAGTAATTACTAAACACATAGGTATGTGTCAGAATCGCAGACCAAGTTTAAAACTACCTTTTGTGTGTATTTTTTCAAGTAATAGAAAAACATACCACAGTCGTCACAAATATCTAAGATATTCAATATTTTTTTAAATATGCTTCCTTTTAAAAAGCAAATTTATAATATATATTTGTGAAGACTGTGGAAAGTTTGTTTTTTGATACTTGAAAAAATACACACAAAAAATTAGTTTTAAACTTGGTCTGCGATTCTGACACATATGTGTTTGGTAATTCATCATCATCATCATCGCCCTCAACGCTCCTCTCGGGAGCACAGGGCAGAAACCAGCCTCCTCCATTCAGAGCGTCTCTGTGCCAATTGCGTCACTTTGGTAATTACTGTGTTTTTACTTTGCGTAATTTGGTAATAACTGTGTTTTACTTAGCAGGGCAGAATAGGTATTATGTAATTGCCTACACGCTCATGTAGGTTAACCTACCTTTATATTATTGTTTATTTATTTATTATTTTTTTTCTTCGAAGGGAACAAACAGTCATCACTACAAGTATTACAACAATTAAAATTAAATGAAATATAGACCACAAGAGTCCCCCTATATTACCACAGTTTAAAAAATTCAAAGCAACTAAGACAAACACACAAAACCAACAACAAAAAAACAAAAAACAAACAAAAAATTGTAATTAAATAATTTCATATTGATTAAGTATTTAAATGCGTCAGTATTTTAGATGATTTTAGATCTAATCGGATCGTTAACGCAGAGTTTATCAATCCTAGTGACACAATGCCAAATAAAGAAACTAAATTTCAATAAAAGATAATATTTAAATTAAAACACTGTTTAATTCCACTATGAGATTGTTTTAATTAAAACGTTTTCGACTACAATGTAGTCATCATCAGTAATAACACAATACTAAATCTAAAATTAAAGGACATACAACAATATTAAATATTAAAAAAAATTTTTTTAAGGAGTGGTCACAATTGGCAGTGTGTGTGTGGAGGGTGGGGGTGAATCATCAATTCAGAAATTGCGG
Organism: Athripsodes cinereus; assembly: GCA_947579605.1. Classification (NCBI taxonomy): domain Eukaryota; kingdom Metazoa; phylum Arthropoda; class Insecta; order Trichoptera; family Leptoceridae; genus Athripsodes; species Athripsodes cinereus. Next base: position 21,812,646 of record OX388324.1, on the reverse strand, counting down.
ACCATGCTAGAGATACGGGCCATGATTTTGACCTCAGCGGTGTGGAATTGCTGCAAAAATGTTCTAAAGGCAAAAAACTGGACATCTTGGAAACATTAGAAATTAATAATCATAAAAATTTAGTAAATATTCAACAACCACAAATAACCTCACCACTACTTCTGCTCCTGAACCCGCCCCTGAACTTTTCACCCCCACCCTCCACACACACAGTGCCAATTGTGACCACTCCTTAAAAAAAAAAAAAAATAATATTTAATATTGTTGTATGTCCTTTAATTTTAGATTTAGTATTGTGTTATTACTGATGATGACTACATTGTAGTCGAAAACGTTTTAATTAAAGCAATCTCATAGTGGAATTAAACAGTGTTTTAATTTAAATATTATCTTTTATAATGTATTTCCACAAAGTTACACTTGAAAATATAGAATATTTATTAAATTTCAATAATCGGGCTAGCTTCAATCGGCCAAAATGTTTAAAATTTGGCGCATTATTGTGATGCAACTATATGGCTAGTCGTCGGTATTAAACTACATATATATTATTATGTATGTAACTGCCTAAACATATTTCAACTGGCTAATTACATTCCTAATAATAATATGTAGTAGATTTGTACTGATGCGGTGTGTATGTAGAACTATGTATACTGTAGCGAGTGTCCTGCTGCAGCTACAGGGGAGTGGTAGGTATAGTGGTGTCAATACGTACCTACAATATATTATAATGAAGGTACATACAGGTATGTAGTAAGTACCTAATATACGGGAGGCTATATTTAAGTGTCACATATTATTATGTAGATACATATAGGTAGGTACCTTAATACATACCACATTAAAGGAATTTATTCTCTATTATCAAACTGATAAGCAATATAGTTATGTATGCCCAGACATTCTTTTGTGTATATTTGGATTAGGTAGTGCTACGCATTAAAATATTCAACGCGTAATATGTTCATATTCGCTACTGTACCTAGAATCATTCGTTGTCCTTTTTTCGTCACTCGAACCGATATTAATAATATTATATTCTCTCAACACAATGTCGGTTATCATCGGGTACCTTCGTGTGTTCGAAGTTTTTTGCACTCCTTACCAATAATACATTCGACTTCGTGTTAGGTCACGTGATCTCCAACGGATTTTTGTCAACGACTCCCGAAGATCGGCATGACGCAGCAGTTCCCCCCTAACAATGGGTTAGGCAAGACGTAGGGAGGGCAGTCCCCTCTCCGCCTTGGCCGCGAACAGCCATCGACGTAGCTCCGACACGATAATAATATTAACAATAATTAATTAATGTCGAACGCCGTAATGTTGTGATGAACAAACGTGTTATACTCCAGTGTGACATAGAACTATTCTTACTGTGTGTAATAATAATAACATTTTAAAGAAAACTGTTTATTCGTTATGGGCGCGACCGCTTTTGCCTCCAAAAATCTTTGTACCATATTAATGATTACTAATCAATATCGACTACCGTATTAGTGTTATGAACAAGCGTGTAGTACTCCTGCGTTATATGAAACTATTCTTGCGGTTATATAATAATAACATCTGGAAGTATTCAGTATTGTGATATAATTTCATTTCGGGCGTGGCTTTTTTCTACCGCCAACCCGCTAGACGATTGTGATGTGTTCTAATCCATTGTACCTGAACAATTTTAATTGAGGTTAATCTAGTTTGTGATCGTATAAAAGTTTCTTACTAACTGCCCCAGTATTACTGACTCTAGTTAAAATATTGAGTGCGATTCTCATACTGCAACGGGTACCACTTAATGTCGGGTACCAAGAGATCGGTGTCGCCGTTATATACAGACGTACCTCTCATTTCCATGTGCTTTTAGAAATCCTCTGCCAACTTTAATGGTCACGGCCTTTGTTGGAGGAGCGATTAAACAACTTGCCATGTTTTCTTGGAAAGAATAGTGAATTTGTGACGTTCCCTACTTTATAAACTGAGAACAGTGTAGGAACGTATAGGAATTTCTCACGCCTCTTGAGAAGTAGTGATCTCCCGTCCTGAGGACTGAATCTACGAGGTTCTGACACCACTCCCACCTCCGTACTTCTTGGTATGTCCAGCCCTCGCCATAGAGACATTAGAGTATGTTTTCTTTCTCGACTCTGGTCTCTGCCGTCAAAGTACAACTGCTTCTTCACCAGTAATATACATGGCTTTGTGTATTTCGACAACTACGCACCTATTCATCTGTAAGTGACTGTATTTCATATGTTATATTGCATAGTGTATATAATGATATTTCCTCCCCATATACGGGTTCATGTTATCATGGAACTAGTTATATAATTATTTTCCTTTGTGTATTAATTTAAGCTCTTAAGGTTGAATGAAGAATGAATGGCTCAATTTGATTAATTTAAGGGTATATGGTAGTCCCGGTATTGATTATATATATATAATACCGAGGTTGGACTAACCGATTATTATCATTTAATGTTTTAATATCTCAATGCAAATTCTCCAGTACTTTCATAATTTTTCATATTGTAAGGAATATTATTCCATACATGTTTACCTTGGAAGTAACTGTTTTGTTATATAATATATGTACACAATAAATGTGAATCACATACCATAATTTATCTTTCTGTTGAAATCCATTTTATACCTACAAGTAGCTTCAGTACTTCTAATCATGTTAAAGTGCATTTCTTCGCCTCCTTGTATGTAGAATTCAGATAACCTATTTTATAACTTGAGTTCTCTTGTCGCCGAGGTTCAAATCCTTGACCAACCAAAGGCTGGATGACTCTATTATCTCGCTATGAAGACAATAAAGAGCTAGATTAAGGGCTTCATCAATAGAGATAATTTATCCTCATTCCTGGAGAGCTATGATCTACTTTTAATAATCTTATTTTGCACTTGATATTTATAATTTTGATTGTTTACATGGATATATCTATAAATTAACTCAGATAAGTAATAAGAAGAATTTATACAATATGTTATAACTGGTATACAGAAGGAAGTGACAGAGTTAAGAGGTCCTGGTAACCAGACTGCTTGTGGAACTAAGGGTAAGCATGACACAGAGGCCTCTCTCGGCCAAAGTTAAGTAAAAGGCACCTATACTTAAAGATACCCCCTAGACAATATAACGAGTACAGGTACCTTCGCTATAAGAGGCCCCTAGACAACTTATCGAGCATACCTAATACAGCACCACCAATCTGTAGAGTGGAATTTTAACAAAAAATATACTAGTATTACTTTTGAGAACATAATTATATCGAACAACAATTATATGACAATTGGCCCCGTACCTTTCCCTCAGAAAGGAACACGGAGATTATTTTACTTCTTCTAGTTCGATTTGAAAGCTGTATTTATTTTTCTAATTTTGTTTTTTTATATTACTTAATTGCATGTTATGTGGGAACGTAACTATAGTGTGCTCGTCCAAGACACGTAGCATACGCAGGCGTTACGTTCAGCGTGACAGTAGATATATTTATTTTGCAATTAAATATTTGATATCTTAATACTTGGTATCTTTACTCGTGGAGCACCTGGTAAAGATTTTTTTTTAAAAAGATATATCTGGGTTTTGTCATAAACCCAAATATAACCTTATACCCATGAGGCCGAGACTCTACCTCCAGGCTACCGACGACGAAGAATTGGTCTCCCACCCTATTCCTGAAGTTTTCGAGTATCCTGTAAAAGGTAGGTGTTCGAAAAAATTAAGACATATTAGGTACGTATTGAATTCAGCGATGAGATTTGCCACCCCTCCTGAATATCTTGATTTTCTATGGGCACGGAGAGGACAGCTTGCACGTTTATTATATGTAGCTGGTTTGCTGACTACCTCACTTGTGGGATATACCGCGATGGTATAGTAGTAGTAGTAGTAGTATGTAGTATCTATGTAAATGTATAATTATATTGTATAGACGACGGTGTGGTGCGGAGGCTAACTCACTTGCCTTTGAGTCACGAGGTCCCGGGTTCGATTCCCGGCCAGGGCAAAATGAAGAATTACATTTTTCAGATTGTCCTGGGTCTGGGTGTAAAATCTATATATGTTTAGTGCATTGTATATGTGTATCGTCGTGTTAGTACCCATAATACAATATTCATATATTAGTTTGGGACTAGCTCGGTCTGTGTGAATTGTCTGTACAAAATAAAAAAAATATTATTTATGTGCAGAATGTACCTAGGTACATACCTTCAATGTTATTATTATCTCTTATAAATAAAAATGGATTGACCATGTATGTCACTCCATAACTTGAGAATAGCTGAACCAACTTGACTAATTGTTTTTTTGTTGTGTTCGTAATTATCAGGAGACTGTTTATAAAAAAGAATTTTTTTGGATATTCCAACGGAATAGTCGGAAATAAGGATTGTATTTTTGTACGAAAATGCCGTTTGTATGACAGTTCCGCTGTCACACAAACAGTATGGATAATTATACAAAATCAACGATGAAGTTTTATCATAGATTGGCCTATTTATGAAATAATTTTTGTATACATTTTCAAATTTGAATCGTTATCCATACAATTTAACATCTGTGGTTCTGAAATTTCAATTTCCAAAAATCATGTAAAGAATTTTTATAAATTTTAAATGAATGAGTAGGTATCAACCTAAAAAAATAAATTAGTACCTACATATTATATTACGTACAGCAGATAATTTATAAACAAATCTGAGTTAAATATAATTGTTCAACATAAATGAATTTTATTTTTTTACACTATACCAGTGATCCAAGTGGTCCAGGTGGATCCCCAGAGATCCACGGGAGACTCGACGGGGGTCTACGATGGCGTGACTGAAAATGGGGGTGCACGAGTCGTAAGTGGGGGTCGACGAATCCATAGTTAAAGTATCGGATATTCGGTAAAAGCACCAGATATTGACATAAACAATATTCGGTACAAATACCCGTTACACAGTAGAAAAAGATACTGTGAGAAAATACTCTGTAGGAAAACCTAGAAGTTTTTGGATTATTTCAAATTCCTATACCATTTCGAAAATTTAGCGATGGGGGGAGGGTAGAAATACAGGGGGTCCACCGGAACCAGAAATTTTTGAAAGTAGTCTATGAGAAAAAATCTTTAGTGACCTCGGGAATTTTAAAGAGATTAAAAATATTATAAATCACTCATTGATTGTTAGGCGGTACGAAGTTCGTTGGGTCAACTAGTATATAATACTTATTTACATTATTGTGAGAGGACTGCTGTAAATAGAATGCGTATAAATAAGTAGCGATGGTTTGGACGTGTGGAACGTATGAACTGTAATATATGTACCTATCATAATTGTAATACCTATGTAAAATGTACCTATGTTAATTATGTAATGTATGTATGTACATTACCAGCCTCATTCCTGAAGGAAAAGGCGCAGCAGTGTGTAGTTTGTGTTTTGGCAACCCTCCACACGGCCGCTTCTCACTATCTATGTAGGTACCTACCTACCTACCTACAAATATAAGATCAGGGAGAAAGTCGTTTCGTATATGGTATATTATATAAACTAGTATTAAATTTATTTGGCTGTACTATTTGTATCTGGCTGGTTTTCATGACATTAAAAAGGTGACATTTAAAAAAAAATAATCAAATTAGGAAAATTCTGTTTCACGCTATTTTTCATTTGTTTTTCTATATGTTAAAATGAGTGAATCGAATGAAGAAATTAGATACATTTTAAAATTTTATTACATAAAAGGAAAAAAATGCAACGCAAGCCGCGAAATAAATTTGTGTCGTTTATGGACCTAATGCAGTGTGAGTAAGAGTAGCACAAAGTAGATTTAAGCGTTTTCAATCCGGGAATTTTGATGTCATAGATGCACCTCGCTCTGGTCGCCCTGTTACGGATAAAATGGAAGCTATTTTTGAAAATGTGGAGCAAGATCGGCATATCAGCAGTTACGACATAGCTGAAGAACTGGGAATTGACCACAAAACAGTTTTCATCCACTTGAAAAAAGCTGGGTACTCAAAAAAGCTCGATATTTGGGTGCCACACGAGCTCACTGAAAGAAAACTAATGAACCGTGTACTCATTTGCGATTCTTTATTGAGACGTAATGAAACCGAACCGTTTTTGAGGAGATTGATAACTGGTGATAAAAAGTGGATCACGTATGAAAAGAACGTGTGAAAAAGGTCGTGGTAGAAGGTCGGTCAGGCTTCACAGACTGGCAAAACCTGGGTTAACTCGCAAGTTATGCTTTGTCTATGGTGGGATTGGAAGGGCATTGTTCATTATGAGCTTTTACCGTCGAGCAGAACTATCGATTCGGATCTCTACTACCAACAACTGTGAGATTTAAGCAAGAAGTTGAAAGAAAGCGGCCGGAATTGATTAATAGAAAGGTTGTGGTCTTTCATCACGATAACGCTAGACAATACCTTGCACCTTCAGATTTCCACCTGTTTCGTCCTCTTCAGAATTCTAAAGGCAGTGTCAGATTAACATCAAGAGAGGACTGGCAAAACTACTTGTTGCGTTTTTTTGATCAGAAGTCCCAAATTTTTTACAGCAACGGGATCATGTCTCTACGTACAAGATGGCACGAAAAAAATGGCACATATATACTGTAATCAAAAGTAAATTAACTTTGAAAAAAATGTATTGAATTTTTATATAAAATGCGAGGAAACTTTTTCCCAACCTATTAGATAGATGCATACATACATACAGTTATAGGTAAGTATAATATACATATGAAGGTAGAAACTTGGTCTAGTAATTTAGCGTCAACAATACTGCAGTTACTCACAATACATATAATTTCATCTCACAGCGCTCTTCTTTTTCTACATACTAGACATATAGGTACATACGTACTATGTACGTAGGTACCTACCACTCCCACACTACGAATATTAATATTTTAACGGCTCAACTTTCTTAATAACAGCTTTTACTAAATGCACTCTTATTATTATATTTTCATTAGTGACCTCGTGTCTCTGTGCTACAACTATTAAATAGTAGGTGCCTACCTACCTAAAATCTTATTTTTGAAATGTCAGCATTACATAATTTTATTTTATTTATTTTTATTTAATTTAAACAAATAAACGCCTTACGCCTTTTACAAACTTAAACATTATTATACATAGCGTGATAAGAAACAAATTTTATGTATAAGAACAATATAAAACATTTAAATAAATACAAACACAAAGATAATCATTATTTTCAAATATTTCACAAGTTCAAAAAAATTGCAAACACTTTAATAATGTTAACCATGCATAAACTAAATCTCACTCTTGTACCTAAATCAAAACTATTCACAAATCACTCACACATGCACCAAGTTGTTATATTTGAAAAGTAATACTGTGTTAACACATTTTTCAAGAAACAGAAACAAAGAAGATGAACATGGAAAAGTCCAAACGGGCAAACTAAAAATGAAATTGACTATATACTCACAGACGTTAAAGAATATTGCAAAGATGTTTCAGTTTTAAACAGTTTTGACACAGGCAGTGACCATCGTTTAGTAAGAGCTACATTTAAAATAAATACAAAAGTTGAAAGGGCAAAAATGATCAAAAAGAAATCAAACCGTATACCTTCTGCAGAAATACTGAAAATTAATCGAATAAATTTTGAAAACACAATTAAAAACAAACTGACACCATCTGATATTTTGAGAAACATGAACATAAATCAGCTCTCAGACAAAATTACCTCAAGTGTACAAGTTGCCACAAAGAAAATAGCTTATAAACAAAACAAAAGGACGGAAAAACTATCATTAGAAACTATAAATTTGCTCGAAATAAGAAAAGACATGGATCTCGACGATATAGAATACAGAGCCTTAAATAAAACTATAAAAAAAGAAATAAGAAGAGATATTAGAAGACATAATACAAACCTCATAAATCAAACGATTGAAAAAGGCAAAAACATGAAAATACTAAAATCAAAGCTCCATAGTGAAAGAACACACATAACTCAAATAAAGGATAAAGATGGAAGTATGGTTTGCGACAAAGGAGAAATAACCAATATAGTAGAAGATTTCTATAAACATTTGTACTCAGCTAGCGCAAAAAGGCCACACTATGAAAAAGACAAACACATACTAAATGTGGGATCGGAAGATTTACCTGAAATAGATATGAACGAATTAAACAATGCACTGAAACAAATGAAGAATAACAAAGCCCCAGGGGAGGACCGTATCACAAGTGACATGTTAAAGTTTGGAGGTAACGATCTAAAAGAAGCAGTACGAATCCTGCTGAATAGATGTATCGAAGAGGGTAAAATACCTGATGAATGGCAAAACGCTGAAGTTATATTGCTGTATAAAAAAGGAGACCCTAATAACTTAGAAAACTATAGACCAATTAGTCTACTGTCACACCTGTGAAAAGTGTTAACCGACAACGGATCACATTCAGAGCATTAGACTCCTAATCGAAAAAGCAACTGGGTACAATAAAGAAATACACTTAGCATTTGTTGATTATCGCAAAGCGTTCGATTCTGTAGAAACATGGGCAATACTAGAAGCTCTAAACGACGCGAGAATAGACTCAAGATATAAAAAATTATTGAAATACATTTATGAAAATGCTACCATGGAAATTAAACTGGACGATGAGCTCAAAACAAACAAGACTAAAATAGAAAAAAGGTGTTCGACAAGGCGACACGATCTCACCAAAGTTGTTTACTCTGGCCTTGGAAAATGTATTTAAAAGAATAAATTGGGAGCAAAAAGGCATCAAAATAAATGGAAAATATCTGAGTCACCTTCGTTTTGCTGATGACATAGTTGTTATTAGCGAGGATATGAATGAATTGAAGGAAATGATTGAAGAGCTACAACTAGCATCATCCCAAATTGGTCTTGAAATGAATATAGGTAAAACCAAAATCATGTCCCCGAAAAACAGCAGCATAACGATAAATGGAAAAATAATAGAAGCTGTGGATGATTATGTTTACCTGGGTCATAAAATAAAGCTGGGCAAGGAAAATCAAACTGCAGAAATTTCTAGACGAATAGGATTGGGATGGGCTGCATTCTCAAAACTTAAATATACATATATTTAAAAATAATGAAGTCCCCATAAGTCTTAAAAGAAAACTTTACGATTCGTGTGTCCTGCCAGTGATTACATATGGGCTAGAAACTATGACGCTAACACTTGCGAGCAAACGAAAACTGAGGTGTGTACAGCGTGCCATGGAGAGGCAAATGCTAGGTATCAGCTTGAGAGACAAAATAAGAAATGAAACTATCCGACAAAAGACAAAAGTCGTTGACGTTGTTGATAAAGTCTGCAAGCTGAAATGCCAATGGGCTGGTCATGTGGAAAGACGAGAGGATGGCAGATGGACTTCCAGAATTCTTGTATGGAGACCATGGGAGGACAAAAGAAGCGTAGGAAGACCCCAAAAAAGATGGGTTGATGATATTGTCCAGATGATGTGGAAACAGTGGAATCGTGTTGCTTGAGATAGGAAAATGTGGAAAAGTTTTGAAGAGGCCTATATCCAGCAGTGGAGAGAATAAGGCTAGCAAATGAAGAAGAAGATGCATAAACTAAATCTCACTCTTGTACCTAAATCAAAACTATTCACAAATCACTCAAACATGTACCAAGTTGTTATATTTGAAAAGTAATTGGGAACCTATCTTATATTTAGTATAATTTATCGACCAACGGTTCTTGGTGGAAGTTCATATTATTATTTTATTATTATTAGTGTGAGGCCGGTTTCTGGAGCAAAAACTGCTCTTGGGCAGCGGGGCACTATGTTCTGGGGACCCAGATTGTATAACCTCTTACCTAGAAAAATTAAGGACACTAGTTCAATAAAAAAATTTAAAAGTTTGGTCTGTGATTTTTTGATTGATGAGGGTAGAGATAGATGTAAGGAGATGTTTTCTTTGTTGGTTTAGAGTTGTGAGTGTTCTTGTCTTTGATGTTACTATGTGTTATGTTATTTGTTTCTATCATCTTTTTGTCCTATTGTTATGTTTATGTTGTTTGTTGTTAGCCCCAATACAGGTGCATTGTACCTAGTGGGGCAGCAACACCAACGCATTGTTAATTGTTGCATAAATAATGTGTTATTATTGATATAAATCTGTTGTAAATATTCTGTGAATAAAGAATTTGAATTTGAAAAAAAAAAAAATAACACGAAATAGAGTTACTCCACTATTGACTTTATTAGGTGTCCTGACGCTTACGGGTCGGCTCTGGCTGGCTTAAGCGGTTTATACCATGGCAATGTTCACCAATTCTAACGCTTTCTCTTTTTTTCTCTTATATGAATCCTTTCATCGGATGACTTCAGTCATCGCTGTATAGCGACTACTTTCGAAAAGGTGTTTTCGCAGAGCATATTATTGTATGTATATATACCTAAATATCGTATTTGGGTTCAGTAGCTAGAAAAAGACTTTTCAGTTGGTCTTGAAAAAAACCGTTGGCTTCTGCCCGACGTTTCGTGCAAAATTGAATCTGCTGGGCTACTCTTAACACTATCTAAATACGGTCTTATTCTAGTCTTGATCTTAATCATACGACGCGCAAAGGGACTATTGTCAGAAATACCGCGCTACCGCTATTGCGAGATTGGCATGCACGTTTTTTTGACTAATAGGCACTTCGCGCGTCGTATGATTAACCCTTAGCAGGAATCGGGGGTCAAAAATGACCCCAACGACACTATTCTAAGTAATAACTTTGAAGTCTTAGGCCCTGCAATCCTGGGCGCTTACGTAATCTCATTAAGTCGTGGGGTGCAGCAGGTGACGAACTTGCGTCACTCTAATATTTCTATAAGTGGAGGTATGTACATATGTGTGGTCAAAAATGACCCCGAGTCAGGGAATGGTTGTATTATTGTTACGTGTTAAAAAATATTGGCATTGAGTTAGTCATGCCTTTTGTATTAAACAAAATAAAGGAAAATTTTTGTGAGACCTAAAAACAAGAATGCTATTTTTTTTTAAGAACGTCAAATAGAAGAAGACGTAGCTACTAATGCAACTCAAACAAACAGTCGTAAGAGAGGAAGGTGTTATTTATGCCATCGTAAAAAGGACCTGAAAGGTTCTCTATAGTGTAGCAAGTGCTTACTTTTTATATGTATATAAGAAACATAGTGCCAAAAATACGACATGTATCTACCAAATGTTAGACTTATAAGGAGTTTTGTTTTAGTTGATCTTAAGAGAAGATCCTGGTTTTTTGTTATATGTTCACATAAGAAAGCGATAAAAGTTAATGTTTTTATGTTATTTTTTATTTATTTTAATAAATAATTTTAATAAATTATTTTAATAAATAAAAACTCCTGTAGTTGATACTGTCAAAATATTGATAATGATTTCGCTAAAAACTATATAGCTTATGGTAAAATGTGTAGTAAAAATTGTTAATTGTTTAGTAAATAAGTGTTGTTTAATAATAAATTAAACGAAAAAATAAAAACATATTGATGGTTTTAATAATATATGATATCTAAAAACTCTGTTGGAGTCATTTCTGACCCCCGATTCCAATTACGTTGTCTAAAATAGCGATTCCAGCTTATTGAAGAAAGATCCACCACACACCCGGATACCTCAGGAGTCTTTAACTCCTACTTATCCGCACATTCAAACCAAAATTGTCCTCACGGGCGGGCCATTAGGGAGGCCTGAAGGGCCGGCCGGCCAAAACCGCCGTCGTGGGAATCTTTTATATTACTTCTCTCTTCAATGTCCCTTCTGGGCGGTAATAATGTTTATTGAGTTATTATACAATATATATACAAGTAAAAAAGAAAGAAAAATAAACATAATGATACAAAACGTGAATCAAAATAAACAAACATGATAATAAAATATATACACAAATATATACACGATTCCAGCTTAGTGTTAATATTAAGAGCGTATAAAGTATGGGTGGCCGAACTTTCCAGCAGCCGGGCCAAATTTCAGAATGAGATTTCCAACTGGGCCGCACAACAATATACCTACTCCATATAATATATGGAACATTTGATAATTTTACTTCACCTAAAAATTTCTACCCCCCCCCCTAGGGTGTATCATTATATAAGGCAAAAAATAAAATGCAATTTTTTTTACAATATTCGCTTGCGCCCCGAGTCTCAGTGATGCAAAAGATGTATATGCCAAATTTCAAGAAGATTGGATAATATTAAGAGGTGGCACACTTTGACCACTTTTTTAAAAGTAAGCAAAAAATATTTTTTTTCAATGTGAATTACTTTTATTGGGAAAACTAGAGATCATTAATTTAAAATGATATTAATCAGCATTGAATGATGCAATCCCTTATTTTATTTGCTTGATGACAACCTTTCTGTGATGCTCGACTACCCTCAGCAAGAATTGTTTTTGTTGCTCGTCCCTGATTGATTCGTTCAACTTTTTTATTAAAGCAATTCCTCTTTCTGCGCTATCATTGACGACGTTCAGAGCATTAACGTGACTTTTCAGAGAATGACTGAAGTATTCTGTCATGCCGTGGATACCGAACAATTCAAATAACATCTTTGTTTTATTACTAACGAAATGGCTTAGTTCTTTTCCTTCAAAAACAATGTTTTTACTTTCTAATCGTTTTAGTGACTTTTTATTTGCAGATTTGATTTCTAAATTTTCTGCCTGTGTCAATGCGTTCGTCTTAAAAAGCCAGTCCCACATTTGTTTCTGACAGATACCAAAGGTGTCTCTTAGCAACTGCGAGAGCACTTTTTTTGATATCTGCTCAGAAGCTAAAGCATATCCAAATCATTTTTTGGAGCCTCACAATGTCAACCCGTTTTATTCCTTTCAATTATTTTTGAGAAATATTCAACTGTTTAGAAAACAGTCAGTCACTAGAACTGCAACCCTATTCTCCAGAGTTTTGACACACCCTCGGACAACTGACGGCAAGAGTTTATTGTCCAAGCGTAACACCAAATGTGGGGGATTTTCAAAGAGCGATTTTTCGATTTTCTTCGTCATACTGCTATCTTGTACTTTGTACTAACTGGTACCATGATTTAGAGCATGGGTGGCCAACCTTTTCAGCAGCCGGGCCAAATTTCAGAATGAGATTACCTACCGGGTCGCACAACAATATACTCAATATTTGATAATTTTACTTCACCTTAAAATCTACCCAAATGGTATAGGAATTTGAAATGTTTTAAAATTCCTCGGTTTTCTTTAAATACCTCTTTCAGAAAAGTAACGGGTACTTGTACCGACTATTATTAAAAATAAAGTAAAAGTGTGTATATGCTTTGGGGCCGCACGTAGACACTCAACGGGCCGCATGCGGCCCGTGGGCCGCGGGTTGGCCATCCTTGGTATAAAGGAACCTCAACGGAACGAATGTACCTACCTACCTTTCACAAGAAAGTACCTACCTAATTAAATATATACAAGTTGTGTAGAACTATTAGGAGACTATAAACATTCGTACCTTCCAAGAATCAAAATACATAGGTGTTGAGGTATTGGAAAATTCATTATTGATTATGGAACTTAATACATATTATACATCATATGCTTTAGTAAAAAAATTAAGTCTAGCGAGGCAGTCAACTGCATATACATATAATATTATGAGTTAATAGGTAGCTTACATCTTCATAAAGCGTTATTTTGATCTCACGAAAGAAATACTTCCGTCACAAATTTTAACTCACGAACATTATAATTTGGTTGTCTTTTGGACTTTATCATAATAGCGAGATAATATGTAGGTACCTAGGTGTACATTATATAAAGTAGATACCTATTATGTATGTAACTACATGATCTCCTCCACCCCTCATGACGATATTCAAAACTTTCTCAGATTTAATTATCACAAAACTTAGTGAGTTTTATAATATGTATGCAATAAGTAACTATAGGTAAGTAGATAGTTTTAATAAGTAGGTACGAAGTCACTTCTAGAAATAACTCATTTTTAACAACAATTAGTTCAGTAGTAGAATCATATTAGCAGCAACAGTGTTAGAGAAATCACTTTATTAATTTGAAAACACGATGCAGCATACGAGACCTCCCTACAGTGTAGTAGGTAGGTACCTACAATAAGAAGGTAAAACATAGATAGACATACGTAGGTATAATATCATAATAATAATATGCTTTATGTAAAGTAGGTAAATACTATATGTACGCGTAGGTAGGTAGGTATACTGTAAGGGATATCTTGTAGAATAGTTTATGGCTAGAAGTTTATATTCTCAGCAAAGTTTTACATAATTAATCAACATACATTACATAATCTGTTTACCTCGAGGAATGTGTACGTAATGTATCTACTATAATAGGTATAACTACATATATGTAGGTACCTACGACACTTGTACCTATGTACCTATAGTATGTACATATGTATGTGGGAATACCAACACATATACCTTACCTTACTATGTTGTACCAATACGTATCTTAGTACCTTCACCACAGTATGGGACTTACGATAAGTGTGTGTGTGTTTTTTAATTTGTATATTTGACTATTGCTCCACCCAGTCAACAGCGAGCTAAATTAGAATTGCTATTAATTAAAATAAAACACTTATTTGTAGTATATCCACGGTGACTTTTTATTGGACGCGAGCCGGCTTTCAAGAGCTTCCGCTCTCATCATCAGGCTGGCGAAAAGTGTACAATAAAAAGTCACCATGGATATACTACAAATAAGTGTTTTATTTTAATTAATTCAACATGAATTTCCACCAAGTACCGTCGGTTGAAAATATCAACTTTATTTTAGAATTGCTATATTAAATTGAGAAGATTAGAATCACGGAAATTATTGAGATTATGAGTGGACCAAGTTAACAGCTATACTATACTAAACCCTCAAGCCGTGTCCCAAGTGGTGTGGGCAGAGAGAACAGAACGCCATATAGAAACAGAGGTGGGTTAAAGTAGAAAGAGATAGAGAGAGAGGAGGGGGGGGGAGATAATGTAACGGTTTAATGTTACATCGCATAATATTATGTTGGTAAGCATTTTCTTTAAAGAAAAAATACATGGGGTCTTTATTCCATAAATAAATTGGGCAAAACACCGTTAAACCTTCATTCTTTATATCGGAAACCTTCATGTTTTTTATATCAGATATCTGAAGTTGAGGTTAATATGATTATCCAAGGAAAGAAGAAAAATACGATGAAGCGGAGGACCAGTAGAAAGAAGGAACAAGTTTGTGTGTGAGTAAATATATGTATATAGAGTGTCTCAAAATTAACGCAACATTTGAATTAAATAAAAAAGAGAGTTTTTAGTCTAAAGATTTTTATTTTTTCATTGAATCCATGAAGTGCATAGGAAAGGGTTACATATGGAATAATACATCGAGCAAATTGCCTCCAAGACTTTGCTTTCACACACGCACCCTTTCGTCGAAATTTTTCATAAGCTTTCTGCATAATTGTGGCAGAATTTCGTTGATGCAGCATTTAATTTCCTCTTGAAATGCAGTGTGGTTGTGAGCATGTTGACAAAGACCTTTGACTTCAAATAACCCCATAAGAAGAAATCTAATGGTGTTAAATCACATGATCTAGGGGGCCAATTCTGATCACCGAAACGAGAGAGTGCACGACCAGGAATCGTCTGATTCAGTTGTTGAATATTGTTTCATTGGCTGTATGGCATCTGGCACCGTCTTGTTGAAACCACATATTGGCCACATTAATGGCATTCAACTTCGGCAAAAAGACCAGTGTTATCATGTCGCGGTATTGAGCACCAGTAACAGTATTGATGCTTGACCAGCCTCATTTTCAAAAAAGTAAGGTCCAGTGATGTCTCCTGCCCAAAATCCACACCAAACAGTGACACGTTGTTGGTACATTTATTTTTCGCCAATCACACGTGGGTTCTGGAACACGGCAATTTTGGCGATTAACAAAGCCATCGAGGTGTGTTTTATCGCTTAGGATTATTCTGCTCTAAAAATCAGCATCTACTTGTTGATGGTTTATAATTCATTCCACGAACTCTCTTCGCTGTTTATTGTCATTAGGCTTCCATTTTTACTAACCCTAAACTCTCAGCTGTCGAACCGTTCTTTTTTCAGGGTTGCCAACAACTTACTGCGAAAACGGTGGCAAATTCAAATCTTGCGTTAATTTTGAGACACTCAGTATTATCTTATAAATATACACCTACTATAAGGGCGAAATTACAATTTTATTTCACATCACAAATTATAATGTGAAATAATAGTTAATCGTTGTAGTTATTTTTTTTAATTATTTTTATTAATTAATTTATTTATTTATTTCTCAATTCACGGCCTGGGCCTTTTACGTGTATATATTTACATAATTTTCATAATGTACACAAACAGTATTACAACATGTGGACACACACAACACATCAAATAGACAATAAAACAAAAACCACAAATGAAAAAATTAAATATAGGTACATGAGAAAACGAAGAAACGGTTTTTTTTTAGATTTTATATGTCAACTTGATGATAACTTTTACCTAGTCAGCATGAAATATTCTTAACAAAACAAGTGGGATGTCAAAAAATACAAGTTAATTAAAATAGATGTCAAAAATTAAAAGTAAAAAGTCAAACGTATGTAATGTTATTAGGGCACCTGAGGAATGTCAGTTAGTATATAAAAGTCAAGAAAAACGAGATATAAAATAATTTAAAGTGGACGATATGTTGAAATGTTAAAAGGTTACAATATATAATTAACTATTTAGTGTCAATTCATAAGGGTGCAAATAATAAACCAAATAAAGATTTAAAACATCGCAGAATTCTGATATTGAAAATTCAATAAAAAATCCATTTACAAACAACAAACCACAACTGCCAATGACAATTTTATTTAAACACTTAAATATGTAATAATTTCACGTTTGAATTACAACCCACACACCTTTGTGGCCTGTTGGTTAGAGCACTTAACTCCTAACATACAAGTGCTGGGTTCGGTATTTAGGAGGTGCAGTTGGCTTAAATATGGTTTTCAAGATGGTAAAACCACAACACAATAATATGTCGTTTCTCAAACAATTTTATGATTCTTTAAATAGGAAATTAAACAACGAATATCATTTAAATAAAAAAAGGTGTTTGCATGAAGAGAGCACCGCACAGTAATTTTTCAAAATATTTGCAATCAGATTATGTACAACATTTATAGAAAGCGGTGACTTCATAATAGTACCTAGGTATATACTAAGGTAGGTGTTGGTATGTATGTATAATATATGTATTCATGATGAAATGGACCAGAAGATGCTAGATGTTTAATATTACATAATGTCATATGTAGGTATGTATAATATGTAATGAGGAAACAAATGCCGCAGATGTTGCTAATGTCTAATGTTGTATTTTGATATAACATAGTTTAGATACTTTAGTTTAGACATATGTAGTCACACGGACATACCTAGATATATAATATATTATATGTACACCTACGTACATACACAAATCACATGATTGATTGATTAGGTTTTCTCACCCTCCGTACGTATGTACCTGTCTATCAGTGGCGTAACTACCATATTGCAAATATACCTACATGTACAACGCGTCACATAAAATAAATAAAAAATATTAATAAATGGTGTTACTTGTATTGTTACCATTTATTTCATTTTGAGTCTTTCACCACTGTCACAATACATTCCCCATGAACTTGAGTTCAGTCTTAACTAGCAAATTATATATCCATTCAAGACGAATATCATACTCGTACCTACCATTTTTCCATTTCTATCATCTCGTTACCTTTATACAGCGCAAATAAGGGTTTTTAAATTTTTCCCTCATGCCGTATCCTTTCACATTTAAAACACGAACGTACCTACTACTACATAACAATAAAAAAAGAAAACTTCATTGGAAAAATAGTATGTTGTATAAAAGTAAATCATTATAATATTCAAATAGTATTAAGTATTTATTTATTTATAAATATATATATATATATAGATTTAATATTATAAAAATAAATACTTAATACTATTAGAATATTTTTAACCCTAGAGTGCTCGCGGTATGAGCATTTTGCCGCCCGTAGCAAAAAAATCGTGATATTTTGTATGCGATGCATTTGTCAAGGACAAGAATTCTGGTAGCTGCCCCCCATACCTCACCTCGTTTTTTAGAAATTTAAAGAATTTTAGTAGGTACACGGGTGACTAAAGAAGCTATCGATTGTTGTTGGTGTGTCGCGTTTGGCGGCAAATTGCTAACTGCGCGACTACTCACGTTAGAAAAATTCGTGTGTCTGTTTATTACTTTAGTTGAAATATTTTTAATTTTCATTGCAAGTAATGTTGTTTGTTTTAAATATCGTAATATTATTGATATTGAGTATGTTTTGAATAGTCACTTGAGTTTTTTTTGTGTTTTTGATTTATTTTATATCTTTTTGGGTAAGCGACGGGCGAAGTATACAAAATGAATGAGCAAGACACACAAAAAGTGTCGTGGTTGTAAGAGGAGTCTGATGGTGAACAGTTGAGAAACCAAATCACCCAATTTGTGCCATCGGAACATAAAAATATACCTTCTGGTAGATAAGGTTGTTATGCTGTAAGATAATAGAAATAGCTGATAAAAATTCAACGTACTTTCAATAAACAATTATTGGGAATAAAATTAATTATATAGGCAAATAACTATGTAGCTATATTTAACTTCGTGGGAACAAATAGAATGGTATGCAAAATTCATGTTTTGGATGTCATTAATTAGTAATTCTGACAGAGACTTTCAGGAATGAAATCGGAAACCCGAGTTTTTTCTACATAGTATTCAAAAATCGATTTTGACCGTAATAAATAAAGTTTTAAATAAACACTGAATTTAGCTCGAAAATCAAGATAGCAAAAAATGAGAATACTGAGAATTTTGGGATAGCGAACGACTAAGCCACACACATCGGCGTTCAGTGGCGTAACTATGGGATGTGTTCCAAACCCTCGGGTACTTGTTCAAGTAAAGTAAATTTATTAGAAAAAAAAAAACACGGTAGTGGATATTATTTAATGTAGAAAAAGATAGCATTTATTTTGTTCATTTGTTTGGTTATCTATTTTAGTCTCAATAAATCGTTTTACACGGAGAGAGGTCAGTGAAGCGGACTTAAGATTCATTAATGGCGAAAATACAAAGGGGAAAAGAAAAAAATTGGTAATCGAAATCAAAGTATATATATATTTATATCTTTTCATTAAAAATAAAATTAAATTAAAAAAAATGTACATCGATAAAAGGGCGGAGTCTAGTTTTGGGCGACCACGGATGGAAGCCACTGATAAAACGAAGGGCGGAACGCCTTAAGATAATTTCTAAGAAAAAAATCTTTAGGGAAGGGGGTGCAAAGCAGTGGCGTCGGGAGTATGCTGCATGAGGAAAAAAAATGTTATTTAAACGGGAAGAAAAAAAAAAATGTAAGTAAAGTTGGAAAAGGAAATTATATCATATTATATGCAATGTGAAGTTATTATCAGGACACTTTAATTTTTTATATTAATTGAATGTTTATTTTTTTTTTGGCTTTTATCGGTGGGTCACATACTATTTGTGAGATCGAGAATTTCTTTTGTGGAATGATGAATTACATAAAAGTAAATTGAGCTGGAATATTAAGTGAACGTAGGAGAAATATATAGATAAGTGATTAGCAAGAATAACATTCACGAGGCGCCTATGGACAATATTGGCGGGGGGTTGCAAGTCAATCTAACGCACGATTGGCCGGCGCAGGCGAGACAAGGATCTATGATAGATCCCGGGCGAGCGATAGAGATGGAGGTACTAAGGGTGGGATCGCCAGCGTCGTATGCGCCGGTCGGCCATCTTGGATCTATGGGTGACAAGGACAGATAGCCTGTTTCTCGCATGAAGGAAGGAGATGAATTTAATAGGGGTGGGTTTTGAAAGAACGAGAGGTGATTAGCGGAATAGGGGATGTCCATGAGATAAAGCGAGATGGCTAGCACGCGAAACAGCTGAGGGTTGCCTATTTAAGCTTGCGCAAAGCTAAATTAAGAGATAATTACGAGAGAGATAGATTACGAGATTGAACTCGAGAGCGCGCAGATATATAGATTACGCGATTAAAGTTGGAGAGATTACGGGAGTTTGCGATTGTTGATTATTGATTTTTCACGAAGAGATCAGTTTAAGGGTCTTTGTATTGAACTCGAGAGTGCGCGAATATAGACGAGTTCAAAATTACAGATTTTGATTTAGTGATATTAAGAAATAAAAGAGAACTGTTCTTGTTAATTTTATTTAATTGTTAATTTTATCTAAATAAAAAAAAAGATATTTGAATTTGAAGTTATATCATTACTAGTGATGATTAAATTAAATTCGATAATAGAACTGAACGTGTTAGTAATTTGTCAGTGGTATAATAAATATTGCCCTTAACGAGGAGTTACGATGGTTATCATAAATTATCGCGACATGAACAATAATAATATTTGGTGAATAAATTAGATTGGTTATAATATCGGATAATAATAGTGAAACAACATAAGTACGTGTGAATAGTTATATAAATATAATACAGACCATTCTGAGTTGTCTTGTCACTAAAATTCATCATAACAATTACGCAATTAAGATAATCCAGTGAGATAGCGAATAATACACTAATTAAATAATTAGAAATTGATAGACGATAGATCATACGTGGACTTTGTAATCTGTGTGAACATTGGTCACGGGATAACAGTTGAAGTTGTGAGTGAATATTGAACTAACGAAGTCAATTTTACCGCCAGGGCCTTCGACTTTGAATATAATATTTATAGAAGTGATAGCGGCAGTAACCTCTTTTGGACTTCTACCAGTGACCGATAATTAATCGGTTCGAGCACGGATACCTGGAAGCACTTGGTCGGTGAGCGAGAATTTGTATAATAATTATAATATCCAGCCATTCTTAATTGTTAGAGAAATAGACAGGGGAGACGTCTATGCAGAAAATCAAACTGAGTTACAGCACCCGGAGGACGAAACGGCATGCTGTACTGTTTAACTAAATTTTATTTTATTTTTGTGTCTTAATTTTAGGGTACCAATGTTAATAGTATTGATTTCCTTTGTGTGAATGGATAATACCTATGTTTTTTTTTTTTTTTTTTATTTATGAATTTACGAGTTGCCTCCATGCAAAGGCATTTTGTTAGGATAAACATATCTAGTTGAAATTTATATGGTGTGTGGATTTAAGACTTTTATGAATTTGTGATTTACCGTAAATTTTTGATACATTTTGGTTGTTGATTCAATGATCATTTTAATTTTTTTTTATTTGTTTTGTGTTTTATTTTTATTGGATGAACTTTATATTTGATGTATTTTACTAGAATAAATGTGAGTTATATCAATCTCAATCAGGGTTTACATTGAGTAGTGAGTTGATAACCCTTCACTTTCCCTCTGTTATTAGGCACAGGCCTAATATATAAATCTAAAGAGAGAGACTATTTAGATAATAAGTTTTGATCAGTACCTAGAACTCCCTGGAAAGAGGGGAGACTGAGCTAGCCGTGGTGGAACCAGGAAGAGGAAGCCAGCGAGGAATAGGTACGTATCAAATTGGCGCCCATCGTGTCGGCATTGCTTGATCTAGCATGCTTATCAAATTGGCGCGCCGATCGCGGGGCTTGCTCGATCAAGCATGCTTAATCAAGCACGAACCCAGCAGCACATGCTGTAAATTTTTTTTCATTCTCTCTCTCTTAGTACGTTAACAGAGGCAAGGTGGAAGGTGTTAGATAGATAGCGATAAGACGTATAGTTTGGGTACTAGAAGGATAGTTAAAGCATTATTTTTTTTTTAAGAAACAGCAATATCTCGTTGTGGGTAGAAGTGATGGGTGTCGAAATATAGGAAGTATAGTTGGGGGGAAGAACTAGCAATTGATACAATAATTACACCGACTGTTTTGAGGAAATTGCAAAAGTAGATGCAGGTGAAGGGAGAAATTTAATGATGTACGTGTAAAGACAGTAATGTTTCACCGTGGCATGGACGGTCTAAAGAATATCATGCCCTCTCTTTTCGAAAGATTTTCGAGAGTCCTGTAAAAGGCAGGAAATCGAAAAACCCATTTCGCAGTTTCTAACACCGGAACTGGAACACGGCGCCGTGGAGTTGACGGCCTAAGAATATCACTCCCACCTTTTTCTACTGTTTTTAAGTGTCCTGTAAGAGGCAGGAGATCGAAAAACCACAATACTCGCAGGTTACCAACGCGACTGCAATGTAAATAATATTATAGAGATTGTATGTACATTAAATGTGTTTTGTTTTTTTATTATCTATATTAGGTAGTATCTAGTTAGGTATAGTAAATATTTTCTGACGTCAGATGTAAATAAGCATAAGTATAAGTAAGGGTAGGTATAACGACTATGTATCTATATATGTTTTCTTTAAATAAATTAGAAAAACGTAAGTTAAGAATAGGTAATAGGTATTCTAAGTTAGGTATAAATCATTTATGTGCTTGTGGAATAATTCGTGTTCATGTTAGGTATATTTTTTTTCTTTTTCTATTATATAACACCAATGTAAATAATTTGTTTGCCTGTAAGTAAGGTATTAAATGGATGTACAATAGGTATTATCTCATTGATACCATACTGGATGTACGTGTACTTGTGTAGGTTTATTTTGGTTAATTTTTTTTGTAAGTGTGTATTCTTAATTTGTGAAAAATATATATATACGGTGTGTAGGTATAGATAATTGGATAAGGTGTATCTGGAGGTAGCAAGTAAATAGGAGTTAGGTATAAGTTATTTTTGCGACATCCAATGGCGGACGATTTCGAAATGGAGACGGGACAAGGTGTCGATCCATAAATGAAGAAGGCGGGTACATGCGGTTATTGTTATCGAAACAATGGACAGGGTTAACAATAGCGATGAGTCAGGTAGATTGCCTTATCAAGTTGAAATAGGAATGGATACTGATTGTAAAAGAGAAAGGGCTGGAATTCAAGATGGTGGAATAGTAAGTTGGAAGAGGCAATAGGTAGGAAAGTGATTTGAGATTAGGAGACAGGTAGGGACGATGACCGACCTTGAGATGCAGTATCATGGGGCAAAGGGCGTCCGTGCAAAAGGCTCGGATACCCTGACGTAACAAGGGCGTTACTGTCACGCCGGCTATGAGAAGTTATCTGTGACAGGTCTAAGGAGATGGAATAGATGATTGAGGGAGAATTGAGCAGGATTAGGAGGCAGAATGAGTACGAAAAGGGTTAGTTAGGCGGTAGCTTCAGGGGGGCATACCTCATCGTATTTAACGGTTCACGGCGGATTGGGTGCATGCTTGCGTTTCTTAATTTCGAAGGAAGATGCCATAGGATGGAGATGTAAATATGTCTACTCCCTTCGAGTCGAATTCTCTATTAGGGGCTGAGGAGAGACGCGGAGGTTTTCTTTTCCTCATTTTCGCTAAGGGTGGCGAATATACTCGCATGATAGGTATCTCGGCTTGAAGGTTTGGAAGTATTGGCAAAGAGCGTCTGTTCTGGGTGAGAAATGTCAGAAGGGTCTTCGACATTTGATCATTTAAGGGAGAATGATTTTCCTAGGCAGACATATGTTAGGTTAGGCTTAGATTAGAAGAAAATAATGATAGGATTGATATAACTCACGATAGAAATGTAATTAATTAAAGGAATATTTTTATGTTACATATTAAGATTTACTTTCTCATATAATTCTTTTAATTAAATATATTGGTTTTATAATGATAATTTCATTGTGCTGACCTAACGTATTATTTTACTATCAGCAAATCTTTACTTTAAATCCATATAATTATTATAATTAAATTTTGTTTATATTATCAAAATGTACTCGATTGTTGAATTATGTATACAGTTGACTTTCCAGTTTAGTTATATTAATACCCGTGTACATATGAAACATGAATGAAACTCAACTATTTGTATTTCCGAATTGATAGATAAAAATAGAGGGTATCTAATCGTGTAACTGACAGTTAAAGATATAAAATTGTTGTATTATAAAAGATTATTAATTGAATTAGAACACTGTTTTGCTTCCACTAAGAGGATGATTAATTTGTTTTTAATTTGTTGTCAATACATAAACTAATTGTAATATGCTTAAATTGGATGATACAAGTGAAAGAAGAAATGGTGTAATGATTGAAAATAATCTCATTAATTGTTAGAAAACGATTCAAATTCAATATTTAATTGAAAATAAGTTCCCTACATTGAAACAATATTTGATTTTCTTTGTTTTCTCGTTGTATTTTGAAATTTGTGCTATTGTCAGATATCATATTTAACCCACGAGGATACCTGGTGTATGTCATAGCAAAAGTTGAGAAAGATTTGAAGGTAATGAGTTGTGTTTAGGGTATAAAGGGAGGAACTATGTAAAGTTGACAATGTGAATAATTATAAGGAAAGTATTGTATTGTATTAAATTATATGAGGGACATCATTTCAGCAGATACCTTAGTTCAATCGAATCTTAAGAAGTGTGTCGGGTATAATAATATCAACAGTCATGTAGATGCAATATTGCAGTGATTAACGGGACTGCTGAAGCGTTGTCGAGGGATGCTTATATAATTAGAAAGAAAAGAATAATTCTTATATTATATCTTTAGATTATAATGTGAATACCAGGAAGTAGAGAAACGCAAATAGTAAGCGTCAAGTATAGATTATATTTTATAAATGTCCAAAGATTTTCTTTTATTTGGTGTGTCGTTATTGATTATGGGGAGGACTCATATATAAATTTTGTATGTAGATCAAATGATTGATCAACTAGGTTAAGTTATGTAGTTGTAATTTGATGATTATTAATAAGCATGCGTAAGTAAGACAAAAATGTAATGATTATCTGCATAGAGTCGGGGAAAATTGCTAGGAAAACTGTGAAAATCGAATAACCGCGTGAAGGGTAAAAATTACGACAAGCTAATCAAAGCCAGTAGTCACATTTCTACAGTTTAATGACTATAATTGAAAACGGCAGGCTAAATAAACTGTGGTGGCGCCCCCGGGACCTTTATCGTGCGTTGACGATTTTCAGAGGTTTGTGAAAGTCCTGGATTTTCTATAACAGGGGTAGGAAGGAATTGATCCTTAGGAAAAGAAATATTATCCTTTATTAGAAGGGGAATGTTGGCAAAACCAAGAAAATGATAAGGAAATTTTGTTAAATATATTTCTATTTTTTTTTTGTTGTGAGAAGGAACGAGGAGGTTGGTTGCCACGAGAAACAATGTTAACGATATTATGGAATAGGTTAGATTTTTTTTTTTTTTGGGTAAATGACAATGGTTGATTTGATAAATATTAGCGTTTGAGTAGCACGGTTCGTGATGAGATTAGTGTAATAAAGCAATTTGAGGGTTACCTGCATAGATATAGTAGGGCCTATAACGTAGGGCAACGTATCTTCAGGGGTTGATAATACTCTTGAATTTTTATCAAAAAGGGTAGGAAGGAGTTGTTATGCTGTAAGATAATAGAAATAGCTGATAAAAATTCAACGTACTTTCAATAAACAATTATTGGGAATAAAATTAATTATATAGGCAAATAACTATGTAGCTATATTTAACTTCGTGGGAACAAATAGAATGGTATGCAAAATTCATGTTTTGGATGTCATTAATTAGTAATTCTGACAGAGACTTTCAGGAATGAAATCGGAAACCCGAGTTTTTTCTACATAGTATTCAAAAATCGATTTTGACCGTAATAAATAAAGTTTTAAATAAACACTGAATTTAGCTCGAAAATCAAGATAGCAAAAAATGAGAATACTGAGAATTTTGGGATAGCGAACGACTAAGCCACACACATCGGCGTTCAGTGGCGTAACTATGGGATGTGTTCCAAACCCTCGGGTACTTGTTCAAGTAAAGTAAATTTATTAGAAAAAAAAAAACACGGTAGTGGATATTATTTAATGTAGAAAAAGATAGCATTTATTTTGTTCATTTGTTTGGTTATCTATTTTAGTCTCAATAAATCGTTTTACACGGAGAGAGGTCAGTGAAGCGGACTTAAGATTCATTAATGGCGAAAATACAAAGGGGAAAAGAAAAAAATTGGTAATCGAAATCAAAGTATATATATATTTATATCTTTTCATTAAAAATAAAATTAAATTAAAAAAAATGTACATCGATAAAAGGGCGGAGTCTAGTTTTGGGCGACCACGGATGGAAGCCACTGATAAAACGAAGGGCGGAACGCCTTAAGATAATTTCTAAGAAAAAAATCTTTAGGGAAGGGGGTGCAAAGCAGTGGCGTCGGGAGTATGCTGCATGAGGAAAAAAAAAATGTTATTTAAACGGGAAGAAAAAAAAAATGTAAGTAAAGTTGGAAAAGGAAATTATATCATATTATATGCAATGTGAAGTTATTATCAGGACACTTAAATTTTTTATATTAATTGAATGTTTATTTTTTTTTTGGCTTTTATCGGTGGGTCACATACTATTTGTGAGATCGAGAATTTCTTTTGTGGAATGATGAATTACATAAAAGTAAATTGAGCTGGAATATTAAGTGAACGTACAGTAGTGTGCGAATTAATGTGAACATGACTTAATTAAAACATTTTGCGTGTTTGCAACACTACACAATCACGATATGTCGGCCATTTTCAATTTTGTGTATCTACTTCAGTCGTGTAGAGTATTAGCTGTCGTTTGGTTGTGAGTTTGGTGCAGTTAAAGCGATTTTGAAGGTTTTTTAAAGCAATTTCTACCTACGGTCTGTTTTGTCAAGATTTTATTAGTGATTTTTTGAAGTTTGTGCAATGGATATCACTCCACGAAAACGGGAAAAGATTATCACTTTATGTGAGCATACTTCAATGAGTCAAAGGAAGATTGCCGAACAGTGTGGGGTTAGTCTGGGTGCTGTCAATAAAATTATTAAGCAGAAAAGGGAAACTGGGTCTGTTAATGTGAAAAGAGTTGGAAAATGTGGGAGAAAAAGAAAAACTTCAGCAAGGGATGAAGCATATTTAATCAGAAAAAGTAAACTGAACCCTAGGATGACGAGTTTTGATCTGCAGCAAGATTTGGAGGCCAACGGAGTGAAAATTCATGACTCCACAGTAAGGAAACGACTCATTGAATCTGGAAGAAAGGCTATAAGACCACAAAAGAAACAGTTGTTGACAGCAGATATGATGAAAAAAAGATATATTTGGGCTAAAAAGTATGCTGATTGGACGGAAGACCAATGGAAAAATGTTTTGTTTTCTGATGAAACTCACTTTTTGGTCCAAGGAGAGCGCTCACGTTATGTAAGAAAGAGTTCAAATGAAAAAATCACTTCTGGTCACATAGAACAAACGGTAAAACATCCACAAAAAGTTATGTGATGGGGCTGCTTTTCTTTTTATGGTCCAGGATCGTTAGTGCCTGTTGTTGGGATGATGAACTCTGACAAATATAAAGAGTTATTGGAACAAAATTAAATGGGGAATTGGGAAAAATTAATTCTAATGATAAATTATGGTTTCAACAAGATTCAGCGCCTTGCCACAAATCCAAAAAGATGATTAAATATTTTGAATAAAATAAAATAAATGTGTTAGATTGGCCAGGAAATTCACCTGACTTAAATCCAATCGAAAACTTATGGGCGATTTGCAAACAACGGGTTCGAAAAATGGACTGTACAACTAAAAGGAAGATGATAGAAGCGGTAATTCAAGTGTGGTTTCGTGACGAGAAAATTAAAGAAAATTGTAAAAAATTTGTTGAATCGATGCCAAAAAGTCTTCAGGACGTAATAAAAGCTAAAGGAGGACATACATCCTATTAAAATAAAAAAATAGTAATATGAAAAAACTGTTCTTTAAATTAAAATCTCATCTTATATAAAAAATGATTATTTTTCTGTTTTCTATACCCATGTTCACATTAATTCGCACACTACTGTAGGAGAAATATATAGATAAGTGATTAGCAAGAATAACATTCACGAGGCGCCTATGGACAATATTGGCGGGGGGTTGCAAGTCAATCTAACGCACGATTGGCCGGCGCAGGCGAGACAAGGATCTATGATAGATCCCGGGCGAGCGGTAGAGATGGAGGTACTAAGGGTGGGATCGCCAGCGTCGTATGCGCCGGTCGGCCATCTTGGATCTATGGGTGACAAGGACAGATAGCCTGTTTCTCGCATGAAGGAAGGAGATGAATTTAATAGGGGTGGGTTTTGAAAGAACGAGAGGTGATTAGCGGAATAGGGGATGTCCATGAGATAAAGCGAGATGGCTAGCACGCGAAACAGCTGAGGGTTGCCTATTTAAGCTTGCGCAAAGCTAAATTAAGAGATAATTACGAGAGAGATAGATTACGAGATTGAACTCGAGAGCGCGCAGATATATAGATTACGCGATTAAAGTTGGAGAGATTACGGGAGTTTGCGATTGTTGATTATTGATTTTTCACGAAGAGATCAGTTTAAGGGTCTTTGTATTGAACTCGAGAGTGCGCGAATATAGACGAGTTCAAAATTACAGATTTTGATTTAGTGATATTAAGAAATAAAAGAGAACTGTTCTTGTTAATTTTATTTAATTGTTAATTTTATCTAAATAAAAAAAAAGATATTTGAATTTGAAGTTATATCATTACTAGTGATAATTAAATTAAATTCGATAATAGAACTGAACGTGTTAGTAATTTGTCAGTGGTATAATAAATATTGCCCTTAACGAGGAGTTACGATGGTTATCATAAATTATCGCGACATGAACAATAATAATATTTGGTGAATAAATTAGATTGGTTATAATATCGGATAATAATAGTGAAACAACATAAGTACGTGTGAATAGTTATATAAATATAATACAGACCATTCTGAGTTGTCTTGTCACTAAAATTCATCATAACAATTACGCAATTAAGATAATCCAGTGAGATAGCGAATAATACACTAATTAAATAATTAGAAATTGATAGACGATAGATCATACGTGGACTTTGTAATCTGTGTGAACATTGGGTTAGGTTAGGTTAGGTTAGGTTAGGTTAGGTTAGGTTAGGTTAGGTTAGGTTAGGTTAGGTTAGGTTAGGTTAGGTTAGGTTAGGTTAGGTTAGGTTAGGTTAGGTTAGGTTAGGTTAGGTTAGGTTAGGTTAGGTTAGGTTAGGTTAGGTTAGGTTAGGTTAGGTTAGGTTAGGTTAGGTTAGGTTAGGTTAGGTTAGGTTAGGTTAGGTTAGGTTAGGTTAGGTTAGGTTAGGTTAGGTTAGGTTAGGTTAGGTTAGGTTAGGTTAGGTTAGGTTAGGTTAGGTTAGGTTAGGTTAGGTTAGGTTAGGTTAGGTTAGGTTAGGTTAGGTTAGGTTAGGTTAGGTTAGGTTAGGTTAGGTTAGGTTAGGTTAGGTTAGGTTAGGTTAGGTTAGGTTAGGTTAGGTTAGGTTAGGTTAGGTTAGGTTAGGTTAGGTTAGGTTAGGTTAGGTTAGGTTAGGTTAGGTTAGGTTAGGTTAGGTTAGGTTAGGTTAGGTTAGGTTAGGTTAGGTTAGGTTAGGTTAGGTTAGGTTAGGTTAGGTTAGGTTAGGTTAGGTTAGGTTAGGTTAGGTTAGGTTAGGTTAGGTTAGGTTAGGTTAGGTTAGGTTAGGTTAGGTTAGGTTAGGTTAGGTTAGGTTAGGTTAGGTTAGGTTAGGTTAGGTTAGGTTAGGTTAGGTTAGGTTAGGTTAGGTTAGGTTAGGTTAGGTTAGGTTAGGTTAGGTTAGGTTAGGTTAGGTTAGGTTAGGTTAGGTTAGGTTAGGTTAGGTTAGGTTAGGTTAGGTTAGGTTAGGTTAGGTTAGGTTAGGTTAGGTTAGGTTAGGTTAGGTTAGGTTAGGTTAGGTTAGGTTAGGTTAGGTTAGGTTAGGTTAGGTTAGGTTAGGTTAGGTTAGGTTAGGTTAGGTTAGGTTAGGTTAGGTTAGGTTAGGTTAGGTTAGGTTAGGTTAGGTTAGGTTAGGTTAGGTTAGGTTAGGTTAGGTTAGGTTAGGTTAGGTTAGGTTAGGTTAGGTTAGGTTAGGTTAGGTTAGGTTAGGTTAGGTTAGGTTAGGTTAGGTTAGGTTAGGTTAGGTTAGGTTAGGTTAGGTTAGGTTAGGTTAGGTTAGGTTAGGTTAGGTTAGGTTAGGTTAGGTTAGGTTAGGTTAGGTTAGGTTAGGTTAGGTTAGGTTAGGTTAGGTTAGGTTAGGTTAGGTTAGGTTAGGTTAGGTTAGGTTAGGTTAGGTTAGGTTAGGTTAGGTTAGGTTAGGTTAGGTTAGGTTAGGTTAGGTTAGGTTAGGTTAGGTTAGGTTAGGTTAGGTTAGGTTAGGTTAGGTTAGGTTAGGTTAGGTTAGGTTAGGTTAGGTTAGGTTAGGTTAGGTTAGGTTAGGTTAGGTTAGGTTAGGTTAGGTTAGGTTAGGTTAGGTTAGGTTAGGTTAGGTTAGGTTAGGTTAGGTTAGGTTAGGTTAGGTTAGGTTAGGTTAGGTTAGGTTAGGTTAGGTTAGGTTAGGTTAGGTTAGGTTAGGTTAGGTTAGGTTAGGTTAGGTTAGGTTAGGTTAGGTTAGGTTAGGTTAGGTTAGGTTAGGTTAGGTTAGGTTAGGTTAGGTTAGGTTAGGTTAGGTTAGGTTAGGTTAGGTTAGGTTAGGTTAGGTTAGGTTAGGTTAGGTTAGGTTAGGTTAGGTTAGGTTAGGTTAGGTTAGGTTAGGTTAGGTTAGGTTAGGTTAGGTTAGGTTAGGTTAGGTTAGGTTAGGTTAGGTTAGGTTAGGTTAGGTTAGGTTAGGTTAGGTTAGGTTAGGTTAGGTTAGGTTAGGTTAGGTTAGGTTAGGTTAGGTTAGGTTAGGTTAGGTTAGGTTAGGTTAGGTTAGGTTAGGTTAGGTTAGGTTAGGTTAGGTTAGGTTAGGTTAGGTTAGGTTAGGTTAGGTTAGGTTAGGTTAGGTTAGGTTAGGTTAGGTTAGGTTAGGTTAGGTTAGGTTAGGTTAGGTTAGGTTAGGTTAGGTTAGGTTAGGTTAGGTTAGGTTAGGTTAGGTTAGGTTAGGTTAGGTTAGGTTAGGTTAGGTTAGGTTAGGTTAGGTTAGGTTAGGTTAGGTTAGGTTAGGTTAGGTTAGGTTAGGTTAGGTTAGGTTAGGTTAGGTTAGGTTAGGTTAGGTTAGGTTAGGTTAGGTTAGGTTAGGTTAGGTTAGGTTAGGTTAGGTTAGGTTAGGTTAGGTTAGGTTAGGTTAGGTTAGGTTAGGTTAGGTTAGGTTAGGTTAGGTTAGGTTAGGTTAGGTTAGGTTAGGTTAGGTTAGGTTAGGTTAGGTTAGGTTAGGTTAGGTTAGGTTAGGTTAGGTTAGGTTAGGTTAGGTTAGGTTAGGTTAGGTTAGGTTAGGTTAGGTTAGGTTAGGTTAGGTTAGGTTAGGTTAGGTTAGGTTAGGTTAGGTTAGGTTAGGTTAGGTTAGGTTAGGTTAGGTTAGGTTAGGTTAGGTTAGGTTAGGTTAGGTTAGGTTAGGTTAGGTTAGGTTAGGTTAGGTTAGGTTAGGTTAGGTTAGGTTAGGTTAGGTTAGGTTAGGTTAGGTTAGGTTAGGTTAGGTTAGGTTAGGTTAGGTTAGGTTAGGTTAGGTTAGGTTAGGTTAGGTTAGGTTAGGTTAGGTTAGGTTAGGTTAGGTTAGGTTAGGTTAGGTTAGGTTAGGTTAGGTTAGGTTAGGTTAGGTTAGGTTAGGTTAGGTTAGGTTAGGTTAGGTTAGGTTAGGTTAGGTTAGGTTAGGTTAGGTTAGGTTAGGTTAGGTTAGGTTAGGTTAGGTTAGGTTAGGTTAGGTTAGGTTAGGTTAGGTTAGGTTAGGTTAGGTTAGGTTAGGTTAGGTTAGGTTAGGTTAGGTTAGGTTAGGTTAGGTTAGGTTAGGTTAGGTTAGGTTAGGTTAGGTTAGGTTAGGTTAGGTTAGGTTAGGTTAGGTTAGGTTAGGTTAGGTTAGGTTAGGTTAGGTTAGGTTAGGTTAGGTTAGGTTAGGTTAGGTTAGGTTAGGTTAGGTTAGGTTAGGTTAGGTTAGGTTAGGTTAGGTTAGGTTAGGTTAGGTTAGGTTAGGTTAGGTTAGGTTAGGTTAGGTTAGGTTAGGTTAGGTTAGGTTAGGTTAGGTTAGGTTAGGTTAGGTTAGGTTAGGTTAGGTTAGGTTAGGTTAGGTTAGGTTAGGTTAGGTTAGGTTAGGTTAGGTTAGGTTAGGTTAGGTTAGGTTAGGTTAGGTTAGGTTAGGTTAGGTTAGGTTAGGTTAGGTTAGGTTAGGTTAGGTTAGGTTAGGTTAGGTTAGGTTAGGTTAGGTTAGGTTAGGTTAGGTTAGGTTAGGTTAGGTTAGGTTAGGTTAGGTTAGGTTAGGTTAGGTTAGGTTAGGTTAGGTTAGGTTAGGTTAGGTTAGGTTAGGTTAGGTTAGGTTAGGTTAGGTTAGGTTAGGTTAGGTTAGGTTAGGTTAGGTTAGGTTAGGTTAGGTTAGGTTAGGTTAGGTTAGGTTAGGTTAGGTTAGGTTAGGTTAGGTTAGGTTAGGTTAGGTTAGGTTAGGTTAGGTTAGGTTAGGTTAGGTTAGGTTAGGTTAGGTTAGGTTAGGTTAGGTTAGGTTAGGTTAGGTTAGGTTAGGTTAGGTTAGGTTAGGTTAGGTTAGGTTAGGTTAGGTTAGGTTAGGTTAGGTTAGGTTAGGTTAGGTTAGGTTAGGTTAGGTTAGGTTAGGTTAGGTTAGGTTAGGTTAGGTTAGGTTAGGTTAGGTTAGGTTAGGTTAGGTTAGGTTAGGTTAGGTTAGGTTAGGTTAGGTTAGGTTAGGTTAGGTTAGGTTAGGTTAGGTTAGGTTAGGTTAGGTTAGGTTAGGTTAGGTTAGGTTAGGTTAGGTTAGGTTAGGTTAGGTTAGGTTAGGTTAGGTTAGGTTAGGTTAGGTTAGGTTAGGTTAGGTTAGGTTAGGTTAGGTTAGGTTAGGTTAGGTTAGGTTAGGTTAGGTTAGGTTAGGTTAGGTTAGGTTAGGTTAGGTTAGGTTAGGTTAGGTTAGGTTAGGTTAGGTTAGGTTAGGTTAGGTTAGGTTAGGTTAGGTTAGGTTAGGTTAGGTTAGGTTAGGTTAGGTTAGGTTAGGTTAGGTTAGGTTAGGTTAGGTTAGGTTAGGTTAGGTTAGGTTAGGTTAGGTTAGGTTAGGTTAGGTTAGGTTAGGTTAGGTTAGGTTAGGTTAGGTTAGGTTAGGTTAGGTTAGGTTAGGTTAGGTTAGGTTAGGTTAGGTTAGGTTAGGTTAGGTTAGGTTAGGTTAGGTTAGGTTAGGTTAGGTTAGGTTAGGTTAGGTTAGGTTAGGTTAGGTTAGGTTAGGTTAGGTTAGGTTAGGTTAGGTTAGGTTAGGTTAGGTTAGGTTAGGTTAGGTTAGGTTAGGTTAGGTTAGGTTAGGTTAGGTTAGGTTAGGTTAGGTTAGGTTAGGTTAGGTTAGGTTAGGTTAGGTTAGGTTAGGTTAGGTTAGGTTAGGTTAGGTTAGGTTAGGTTAGGTTAGGTTAGGTTAGGTTAGGTTAGG
>OX388324.1:21600882-21778882 GCA_947579605.1 Athripsodes cinereus | reverse complement strand
AGCGCGTAACTAACTATTTTAACACAATACCTAGATGCAAAATATTGTAGAATCATAGAATTATAGTTGTAAGAAAATATAATCAATGAGTAATTATTATTATCTGAAAAATAATATGCCTGCCTTATGGAGTACAGAGTAACATTATAACAACGTTGATTTAAATGTGAAAAACTATCTTGTCTAGTATATATATTTTCTAGGTTTTCTGCAATAAATAGAAAGGCACGTACAAGGCATCAGTTTAAAAATAAAGCTCTGTTCTTCCTTTCATAATCACCACCCAGATGTGGACGGATGAGGGTAGGCGGTGGAGATGGTCAGTAGCCTCCATCTCATCTCACCGCGTCTCTTATTACCGGAACCCTCACAATAATATCTTCTGCTCCTGACAGCATCTCATTCTCTTTTCAACAATTTACACAAAAAATATATAAAACGGACAAAAGAACTGATGATAACAATGTTTCCACTCACGTTCCCTTTTCCTCAATCTTCCCCCACACATAGAAATACTTAAAACTCGATTCCGCGCCTCACTGCAGATGCCAGATACCACTTCATTACATCACGACGATCCAATCCAATATTATGCAGAAAGGAATGGTATGAAAGCAAGTTACATGAAACTGTGCGTTCCTTATTTGCCACTTACTTTAACAGCACTATCATAAAATTGCATAGTATCGCCTTCGTTCATCGTGACGTAATCAAGTTCTATTTTACAGTTGCTACCTGACGTTGCAGTGAGGCGCTAAAACGCAACGTCACATCAAAACACCTAGCGTCGTGAACCTTTATAGGTAATTAAACTAAATAGCTAATATCTTCACTTAAAGGGTTAACGTAGAGTAGTGCTAATTTAGCAGCATCCTCCATTTAACATATTTGATCGCCCGGAAAAAAAGTGTTGCCCTACTTTTGTATGTAAGAAACACTACTTCTATAATACACACCTACTCTTAAGTGCTTGAACTGTATTTTTTTTAATCCTTGTTAGAAAAATGTTGACTCAAGTATTTTGCCTTTAAACTGCGTTCATGATTTAATATATTTTTTTCATTTTGTGATAAAATTTAGAAAGTTTTACTTTTATTCTTTTAATAATGTTGTCTCACATTGCATGTACCACATCAAATTTGGTTTGCTGTTTGGTCATTTGGTTTTCTTATATTTAATGACATATCATAATTTTGTTAGAATTGTCACTGTTGTATTTATGAATGTTATGTATAATGTATGTATCATATATCATGTAATAGGCTTATGCCGTGAATTTAAGTAAATAAATAAATTTAATAATATCACATCCTCTGGTTTTGTACGTTTACTGAAAATTATTTATCATTCTGAATTATTTTTAAATAAGAATCATAAGAATTAGTTGTTCTAATTGAATTCATATTATTTCAAATATATTATTAATTTTTCGGACTTCACTTTTCTTAAACAATCAACATAATATAAATGTATGTGTAGGTATGTATATTCAAATAAAAATACAATAAAAAATAAAATAAAAATGCACTCGTATCAAATAAATGGTAGTCTTATATAAAATAACATTAATATGATCAACCTTTGTATTATTAGTATTTTTTAAATAAGAATTAACAAAATATAACAAAAACAAACAACAAAATAACATTGAACACATAAGCAACTAAATGCTTGTGCCGAGGGTTGAATTTTAAGAACAAAATTAGACACATAAACATACACACATGAAACAGCGATACAGCATTTCTCTTTCCACAATCACTCACAAACACAATCTCTCACACACTATCACTTTTATATCAAATAAACTACCTATTTATAAGATGACTTGAATTTTAAAGAAAAAATGTGTTTTTTTAAGATTCTATTTTGAAAAACTGTTTGATTAATATAAATTCAGTGTATAATTTTAATATCTTGCAATGTAAAAATGCGTCCGGAAGTGATATTGATCTGAGAAAAATTGGATTAACGTTTTATGTAAATTTAAGGAGAAGGATAAAAATACAATTCGACCGCGGAACTGAAGGAACAAGTGAGATGAAATTTAATTGGATAATTGGATCATCCCGCTTAGTTTAGACCAATAAGAAATAGGTAGACTTACATTAGACATTGATCAGCTTAAATAATTAAGTATTGTTGATGTGATTATTTTTTTATCAAAACTTTAATTGAAGAAATCCTTCAAAATTTAAATATAATTATCAAATTAAAGTCTAAATATAATTATGAAAAAAAAACAATTGGTTTTAGTTTAACTAAAAGATTTTATATGAGCAGTGACCTGGTTTCGACTTTCAAGTCATTGTCAAACTGGTCATGAAGTAATTGTAAAACTGATCATAAAGTTATTGTAAAACTGACTTTATAAGTCGAAACCAGGTCACTGCTTATTAAAATCTTTTAGTTAAACTAAAACCGATTGCATTTTTTTCCACATAATATCTTAACATAGAATTTGACATAATCAACGTCAATTCAATAAATAAATATTAGTCATTTTTAATGTTTTGTTGTTTCTATATGAGATATACATATCTTGTTTTGTTGCCAGACGGAATTCAATGTAATCCTTTATATTGTTATGAATATTATTTCTTTATAATGTAAATCATCAAGACATCTCTTACAAGTGAGTATAAAGATGCGTGGTAGTTTTTATCATGTTGAATTGATGATGTTACT
Source organism: Athripsodes cinereus (assembly GCA_947579605.1). Classification (NCBI taxonomy): domain Eukaryota; kingdom Metazoa; phylum Arthropoda; class Insecta; order Trichoptera; family Leptoceridae; genus Athripsodes; species Athripsodes cinereus. Next base: position 21,776,194 of record OX388324.1, on the reverse strand, counting down.
TGTATTAGTTGTTTTACCTGCATTTTACAGGACATTTAAATATTTCTTAGAAAAGAGAAGGTGATACAAGAATTACACCTATCCATAAATACCTATGTTGGCCGCTGTATTCAATTATTCATATCCTTGACTTTTATAGTTCGCTTCTTTTTATTGGGACATAGAAAATAATATTATGAATCATTTGAGAAAAAATATTTTTGCTTTTTGAAAACAATGAAGTAGGTATCTCTACACATATGTATAGAGGGGTAATTGATTTTCTTCTATATTACGAAGGTAGGTACTTGTATAAAAACAAAAAGTGTAAGAGATGGGTAATATCAATAATTCAAAGAAAATTGTACGTATTATGAAAAGGTGTTTTATAGAAAGGGAGATATCTTTACAATAAATGTACTAGTGATAGTTGTTGTAATACATAAACATTTTGTACGTAGTCATAAACAGAGATGTTAAACCTATACGTTCGGAAACCGGATAGTAACATAAAATTTAATATAAATTCATAACGGATGAGTGTAGTTCACATAATCATATTTAAATATAATAACCGCAAAAGAACATTGAAAATTTCGTATGAATAAAATTGCCCACTAAGCACAGATCATCTTAGCTCTTGAATAGGGGAAATTGTTTTCACCCTGTACTTTCGAGAATAGCAGAAGAAAGAAGACAAAGAAAGAAAGGATCTCAGTCTATGAGAAACTCAAAAGTACCCCATTAAGCATTTGGATGACATTTAAATATTCGAGAAAAAAAATACAATTTATTGATTGAAAATACACTGTAGCCATAAAAATATCTATTTGGATAGAGTTTATTGCTGAGTTTTAATAAGTTTCATGTTTAAAAAATATCTCGTTTAACTGCACAGTGGATAACTCGCCCTAAATTTAACTTATTTTTACATCCGGTCACATGACATCCATTACTTGGTATCCGGTCAAACTGCTTTCCATTTCATCACTGATAAAAACACTTCGGTGCGGGGAGAGTGATTTTATGAGGGATATTATTTTTTAGTGTTGGTATTTTACGACATTGGTACATTGATTACTGATCCGTTTCCCTATCAGAGAAAGAGAGAGAGAGAGAGTTGGGGATATGTTAGAACGTGATGGTAATAGCAATATATTAATATGAACAAGACTGCAACTTAACGATTATTATTGTTTCCTCTTTACAAATTGTTTTTTCTTAACACTTCACATCACAATTGATAATGTACATACTATCAAAAATAATCAATAATATTAAGGTACCTATGTATTAAATTGTTAACAATTTACAGCCATATGAGAATAGATGAATTAATTAAAAACAAAAAAACAAACTGGATTTCTACACACAAATAAAACGCTTTGTGATAGAGTGAAGAATGAGGATATTAGGAGAATGAACGGATGCCAGAAGAGTGTTGTGGATTGTGGACAGAAAGTTCGTGAATAAGCTACGGTGGTTTGGACATGTTGAACGAATGAACGAGGTAAGAATGGCAAAGAGGATATACCTACTTGTCTAAAAGATATGGTGTGAGTAAGCGCGGGCGTCCGAGAACCACGTGGCTTGATCAGGGCGATAAAATTCTCAAGGACGGCCGTGTGTTGAGTAAGAGGAAACCGACGTGCGTGCATGAGAAATTGTATGAATGTGGAGGAAGTGTATAAGGATAGATCTATTTGGCGTTCCGTTCTCTCTGCCTATCCCGCTTGAGACACGGCGTGAGGGTAAATATAGTATAGTGTAGTTTCGACACTTCGGAATCATCTTCAGTGAACATTTACAGAAATAAACTTCAAAACTTCATGAATAGAAATAAACATTTTCTATTGGTAATCAAAGCTTCTAATGGTGAAAAACTACTCAAAAACCTCCTTAATTAGCTGGTATCAGAGTGTCACAAACTTGTTTTTGTTTTGATTAATTTTATGAAAATACATCCAGCATGATTATACCTATGTATCTGAACGCGAGTACCTAGTGTAAATATAGACTGTACTAGTGATGTAACGAATGTGTGATTTTAGATATTCGGGAATGCGAATATGCGAGAGTTCGTCGGTAGTCTGGAGGTAGAGTCGCGGCCTTGTGATCAAGGGGTCCGGGGTTCGATCCCAGGTGCCGGCAAACTCCCCTTTCACGACACAAGCTTTTAGCTTACTGTGAAAGGTGTATAAGGTTGTATTTGGGTTTATAACAAAACCCAGATATATCTTTTTTAAAAAAAAAAAAAAATTACTGTACGACAAAGACGTGAGCTCCATCTACTCACATTTGTCCACAATGCTCTGTACGCAGGATCAACCCCGTACTATATTAAGGAGGCTTTTGAATACTTGGCGAGTCACGGTTTACCTCTGAGGTCGAATAACCAGCGCATCCTGTCAATCCCGGCTCATGGTACAACTTTCATCTCAAAATCTTTTGCAGTTCAGGGTGCTCGTTGCTGGAATAATCTCCCTTCAAAATTTAGGCTGACTCAAAGTCTGACGTCTTTCAAGCGAGCCGTTAAGGACAAAATGATTTCAACAAACACAAACACAGCCTCTGAAACCTGAAACCCATCACTCCTAACCCCCCCCCCCTTTTCCCCCCTTTTCCTTTCCCTTTATGCATATATGTTTGTTTTTTTCTTTTTTCAGTCTCCCTTTTTATATATATGTGTGTATGTTTTTTATTTTCATCATATGTTTGTTTATTTTTTAAGTTAATACTTTTGGGTTAGTTGGAAGAGATCGCGCCTTTGCGATAAACTCGCCCTCTGTATATTGATTGTATTTAATTTGAATGTATACCTTTTATGTAATTGTTTTTTATCAATGTACAGTAAAGAATGAATAAATAAATAAATAAATAATATTTGTTGCCGGCGTTCGCGAACGCGAATGCGAATAGCGAATATTGACTTGCTTAAATTTCTACAATTGGTCAAACAATAAAATTTCTACCCCCCCGTCGCCGAATTTTCAAAATGGTATAGGAATTTAAAATATTTCAAAACTTCTCGGTTTTCTCAAAGAATATTTTCTTGTAGCACCTTTTTCTACAATCTACCGGGTAAGTATCCGGTGCTTTTACCGAATTACCGATACTTTATTACCAAAATAATATTCGCAAAACATTCGCATATTTTTTTGCGAATACGATTACTTTGAAATATGCGAATATTCGCGAATGCGAATACGAATATTCGTTACATCACAAGACTGTACAGTGTTACAGTGTTAGTGTCAGGCAGGTAGGTATGTAAGTAGCAAAGCGTTGATAAAATGTAGGCACTTAGAACAGTCAATATAATTAATTGAATGGATCCTGTGCAAACTTTACCTTGGAGAATTGGAAAATTATAAGGAGAGGTAGGTGCCTACTTTAAAGCTCAGTAAGGGACTCATTTTAAACTTTTATCTCCCTATAAAATGACACCAGAAATATTTTTTATTTTCAACGGAATATGGCACTGAGTAATAGGACTTATATAATACATATCTACAAATCTTTTATCAAATATAAATAAATTATTGATTAGCTATGTATAGGTATGTATTATCCCGGATTCAAATCCTCATGCTTCCAATCTACTTCGCTTTCAGAATAAAATCATATTGCTAAGTGTGAAGCTGTTTGGAGGAGTAGTTGTATTTATTTCAGAGCCGACTTTTTAAAAAATAAATTGCAGTTAGAGATCAAAAAAATACATTTTCTTCCACATTTTTTTTCGCTTTTGCGTATCCTTTAAAACATGACGGTTATTTTTTTTATCAGCAAGAGTCCTTACATATTTGAGAGATACACTGCCTTGTTACGACAGAAATATTTTGTTCCTTATTCTTTTAATATTTTCAAAACCTTTCAAATTATTTACTTTACTCATTCGTGAAGTTTAAGTTTACTTGCTAATGTTTGTAAATCATGCAATGGTTATAGTTTATTGAAATTAAAAGCTGTATTATATAATCTAATTACTTTAAACCTATTTTTTTTGCTGGATTCACAAACAATCTCCCTGGCACGTGGACACATTGTAACGAACTCTTTATCTGATATAAATAAGTAGGAACATAAAAACACAATAGTGTATAATATTATAAATAAACTAACATTGCCAATCATATATCAAATTCATTCACTAGGCTGAAAACATAAATAAAATAATTTTATAGTATGAGTAAACTGATATTGATATTATCATTTGCTAATATTAAAACAATACGGACACATATTGGTTGAGTAATTTTTCATATAACATAACTAATATGTGGGGTGATATACTTGTGTTGTATGTGGTGTGGGATTTGTGATGTGTGTGGTTGAGGGATGTGTTGTATTTTTATTCTGGTTTTATATGGAGAAATGGTTTGTTTGTGTGTTGTTTCATGTATGGACGGTTTGCAGCAGTGTTTTTCTTGTTATGAATGTGATTGTGTTAATATAGGAGATGAATGCTTTTTGTGATTGTGTATATGTTTCAGAATGATTGATATGTTTGTGAGATGTGTGCCCTAGAACAGGTTATACCTAAACTTTCTAATTTTATGTGAGTTACACTGTGGAAATTCATTTTATAAAATAAAAATAAAAATAACAAACTTTGTTTAATTCCACTTTAGTCAATACAAGAAATAACTAAAACGTTTTCGGGCTTACACCCATCTTCAGTAGTTACGTGCTTTTTGTAGACTAACCTAGTTGGGCAGCATCAATGAAAATATGTATAAGATTTGTTATTTATTGGTGTAATAAAATAAAATAAAAAAAAAATAATATTCAAAATAGATATTCAGTACTCAGTACTGCCTACATTAACTTTTGGAATACTTCGTGATAAATATTGTGGAATTCCATTTTAATTGAAATATTTTATATAAATAAAAATAATTTAAAACACTGTATTTTCCACTTTTATTTTTTAATGAGTTAAAAAATAAAAGTGGAAAATACAGTGTTTTTAATTATTATAATTCATATAAAATATTTCAATGCCTACATTACTTTACTATTTGTAGCCTTGATGATAACAATACATACCTAATTATACATATTAGGAACAGAATGATAATATCTCGAAATTCTTAAAGTTCTCAAACTATTTCATAACCAATAAAAAGATAATGGATTGGATAAGGTATTTATATTGATTGATATAGATACGTAGCCATGCTAATACATTTCATGCAAATTAATAAAAACAAAAAAGTCATGCCAGCTACAGGGATAACTCCGAAATCTTTAATAAATAATATTCAAAAATTAGATTTACCGGTTAATTTGTACATTAAAATTCAAAAATCTATTATAATAAACACTTGTAATATTGTAAAAAAATTTTTGAACACAGATATTTCAGGCACAATGCTGGTATTCTGAACCCGCGTTTTGAGCCTAATCCTTTGATATCCTGTATATCTGGATAGGTGATTTTTTCCCGGCATTAGACTGTTAAGTTTTTGTGTGACCATGACTGATCATATGGAGACTTATCTGGTTGTATAATGCTGAGAAGTGTGGATGGCAATGCTGCCGCCGCGTATAAAAAAAAATAATAATCTTCCGAACTCGTCTCCCTTACTACAACTATTCCCCATCTCATATTCCAAGAACTCCACGCCTGAAACCAACACGACCCCGCCTACCCCTACAGTCCTACACCCTCACTGTAAATCCTAACGAACTTTTGTATTTGTTTTTGTTTTATTCAGTATAGATCAGCACCTGATGATGCGAACTCGGAGTCCGCGAAACCGGTCGTGCGTTAGTCTTACCCAACAGTAACACAAAACAAAATAATAATAAATATTGATTTTATTTTATTTGATAATTTAAAATGAAGTGTTACCTACAAAGTAAATGCCGATACAATTAATGATGTTTTTTTTTGTTTGTTTTATTGTTATTGTTTTCTTTTATATATAGGTATATGTAAACATTTTATGATTTTGTGAGTGTAGTCAAAAGATTCCACACACGGGGTTGTTTTCGGCCGGCCAGCCCTTCAGGCTGCCGGCCGAAAATATGTATAACCCGTATAAGGACGGGAAACAAACGCATTCATTCGAATATTTCTTCGGAGAATGCTCCGAATCGTTGAAGATTGATGATTGATTGACGTTCGCATCCTGCTATCTGGACGCACTCATTGACGATTGATAAAAGTTGTGATGTTATAGAATTTTTGCAATAAGTTCAGTACTGGAGAGATCTTTAAAGCCTATTTAAGTACAAAGATAAATTAAAGCAAAGGCTGACTGGCTGGCCTGATATTATTTGACTCACCTACATAAATAGCTTTGGAATGCAAAAATACAAACACACCACAGAGACTCCCGACTTTCCAGATATGTAAGTACCTATATGATGTGTTCTTTCGCAGTCGTTTATATTGAAAGGAACATCTTTTGAATTTAAACCCACATAAAAGATTTCAAATTCTGTGGCTTTAAAAATATTTTCAAAGCATCTATTACGAAATTTTACTTGATAATATTTTATAGAATTTCTCAAGCTGTGAATGGTTAATTTTTACTATCGCATATAAAAACAACATGTCGTATTCTGAAATTACATGTTATAAAACATCTACCTGGTACATACATACATATACACCATGTAGCAATATCGTGTAGGTACCTATTACATATCTTATTCAATTCGATAGACAAAACTTAAACAATTTAGAAAGCTACATAAAAATATAAGTTTTATTTCAGTACAGAAGCTCTGGAAATATTATTATTTCGTAGTTTTGTATAGTTTATTTTTATGATGGAAACAATATTTATGTTTTTACTTTCTTCAGAGTTTCATGAAAACTCGCACAATACCAGTATGTAAAAATTATAAATTAGATGGCGTATTTTAAATCTTGTTTTCAAGCAGCCAATGTATGTTAATTTATCCGTAGATATAAAGTAAAGTTAGTACAGTTGTTGAAAAACGTTAAATATATCGACCAAGAACCCTAAGCAGAAATGCTAGACATTAAAATGTAACACAATTATTTATATTTATTAGTTACAACAATCATTATTTTACTGCTGGTCAACTTTTAACAACTTCTGCATTCATTTTCAGGGGGGCATAAACAAAAACTGTATCTACGTCTAAAACTACTATTACACCATCACGGCATATCCCAATAGTGGGACAGCCAGCAGACCAGACGACTGTATGTATTGTACCAAAATTGTGCCCTAGAATGAAGAGATCCATGTCAAAATCCTGATCGTCCGTAGAATAAATATTAGTGTACCTATAAGTAAAGTTTTTGATTTCATAGATTCGTTTTAACGATTACTCATTTACTGATTCATTTTACTAACGTAGCATGACTCAAAACAGGGAAACCAGTTGTGGTTGGTACGATGCGGATGAATTTTCATTACTGCAAATAAAGTATGTAAGTTCATTATAATTTCATAAAAAAAATATTTATATAAACTCAAAAAATCACCGAATTGGATATAATCTGAGAAGAGAACGAAATAAGTATAAGTATAATATTGTCAAGTTGAGCGTTTTATTGTTTTTTTTGTGTTAATATATTATTGAAGCTTTTATAAAAGCTTTCACTTTGAATGATACTAATACCATTTATGTATGAATGTCTTTACAAATATGTATTATGTATGTAAATATAATATGGTACATATGTATGTACATAATGTATGTGATATGTTATTGGCATCTGAAGGCTGTGATATAATTTTATGTTATTACTTTTTCCTTTTTCTCATTCAAATCGTGACAATATGTGTTGTTGAAATTGATGTTTATTTCTTTGTTGGGATTTATTTCGTGTATAAGTAGATCCTTCAGGCAATAATATAAGAAATATAATATAAAGAAAGGGTTTTTACTTAAACATATTTGTTTGATTTAAAAGTTAAATTAATGAGTAATTTCTCCGTAAATAATATTGTACAAAATATAAAAATAAATCTAGTACAAAAGATCTGAAAGAGGGGGTGTGAGAAAACGTGAAAGTCCAAGATTTGCGTGGTTTGCTCACGTAGATCAAATTGTCAAAGACGATGGTATATTCAGTAAAAGAAATTGGCGTAGATATGTGTATGAAAATTTGCATGAATGGTAAGAACGAAATAAGTGAGAAAAGTAATGCAAGGATAGAACTGTGTCACGTTCCGTCCTCTCTCTGCTTACCCCACTGTCCCTCGTCACGGTTAATATTTTGTGGAAGTAATATGTATTTCTATTGTTTAACATTATAAGAACAAGCTCATACCCATCGCTCATTCATATCCTGAAGATGGGGCCAGCATGTGCACCGAAACTGTGACAAAATGAAACTAGACATGGCAAACCCGAGAAACAACAACTAGATGTATCGTAGTTGTTTTATTGTGAAAGCATCAAGCATTAATCAAATTATTACATAAATATTACTTAACTGTTCACTAATTTTAAGTTAAAAATGAAAACGATGAAAAATTTGGAACAACGCCAGATGACCAATTTGCGCATAAATTAGTAGGTAGGTACCCACTTAGATGTTTAATATCAAATTTAATAATATGAATAATAAAATGTACAGCATTACAGTATGATAGCTAATAAATTATATTTATACATTATTATTGTATAGTAATAGATAGGTAGATATATTTGTGACATAATAAGTGACACTAAGTGACAGAGTGACATTTTCCTTTTTAGTAATACAGCTTCCTGTTATAATGAAAAGAAAATCGATTAAATACATAGCTACCTCCATATCTCGCTCCATATGATATACATACATACTGACATACCTATAGCTACTTACATAATATAATGGTACTCATATCATAATGTAATTGCAAGGTATCTACGATGGTGGGAAAAATATTTGAAATCAAAAGAATTGAAAAATAAATAAGGATAGTATTTGTGTAGTGTCAAAGAAGGTAGTTTAAATTTTTTCATTCGATAACATTTAATACTTAAAATACCTAACTAGGTATAATTATCAGAAATCCTAAAGTATATTATATTTATTTAGGTAGGTACTTATTCAATTCAGGCTATAGAGAATTTTATCCAGGTACATTGGGACGGGTTGGGAGGAAGCGCGGGCGTCTGTGAACCACGAGACTCGATCACGTGGATCAAATTCTCAAAGACGGCCGTGTGTTGAGTAAGAGGAACCGAGTGCTCACATGAGAAACTGTATGAATGTAGAGGAAGCGAAGGAAGTGTGTAAAGATATATCTATTTGGCGTTCTCTCTGCCTACCCCATATTACATCCATTCGTGCACACAATTTGCTACAACCAGAGGACGCAATAATGTATTACAAAAGCAAAATTAGAAAAATAAATACAGTTTTCAAATTGAACTAGAAGAAGCAAAATAATCTCCGTGTTCCTTTCTGAGGGAAAGGCCGGGGCCAAAAGTCATATATTTGTTGTTCGATATATATTCTCCAAAGTAATACTAGTATATTTTTTTTAAATTCCACTCTACAGATTGGTGGTGATGTAGTAGATATGCTCGATAAATTGTCTAGAGGTCTTTTAAAGTAAAAGTGTCTATACTCGTTATTTTGTCTAGGGGGTATCTTTAAGTGTATAGGGCCTTTTACTTAGCTTTGGCCGAGAGAGGCCTCTGTGTCATGCTTACCCTTAGTTCCACAAGCTGTCTGGTTACCAGGACCTCCTTACTCTGTCACTTCCTCCTGTATACCAGTTATAACATATTGAATAAACTCTTCTTATTACATATCATAGTAACTTTATAGATATATCTATGTAAACAATCAAAATTATATATCAAGTGAAACAAAGATTATCAAAAGTACATCATACCTTTCCAAGAATGAGGATATTTTATTGCTAACGATGGAGCCGTTAATCTAGCTCTTTGTTGTCTTCATAGTGAGATAATAGGGTCATCCAGCCTTTGGTTGGTCAAGGATTCGAACCTCGGCGACAAAACTACTCCAAGTATAAACTAGGTTATTGGATGTTTATATACAAGGAGGCGAAGAGATGTACTTTAGCATGATTAGAAGTATTGAAGCTAATTGTAGGTATACTATGGATTTCAACTGAAAGATAAGTTATGGTATGTGATTCACATTTATTGTGTACATATATTATATAACAAAACGGTTACTTCCAAAGTAAACTTGTATGGAATAATATTCCTTACAATATGTAAAATTATGAAAGCACTGAAGAATTTGCATTGAGATATTAAAACAATAATTGATAATTATCGGTTAATCCAACCTCGGTATTATATATATATAAAATCAATACCTGGACTACCATATACCCTTAAAATAATCAAATTGAACCATTCATTCTTCATTCAATCTTATGATCTTAAATTAATACACAAAGGAAAATAATTATATACATAGTTCTATGATAACATGAACTCGGATATGGGAAAGAAATATCATTATATACACTATACAATATACATAAATAATATAGTCACTTACAGATGAATAGGCGTGCAGATGTCGAATTACACAAAGCCGAGTATATTACTGATGAAGAAGCAAGTGTACTTTGACGGCAGAGACCAGAGTCGTGAAAGAAACATACTCTAATGTCTCTATGGCGAGGGCTGATCATACCAAGAAGTACGGGGTGTGAGTGGTGTCTGAACCTGGTAGATTCTGTCCTCAGGACGGGGGATCACTACTTCTCAAGAGGCGTGAGAATTCCTACACTGTTCTCAGTTTATAAAGTAGGGGACGTCACAATTTCACTAGTCTTTCCAAGAAAACACGGCAAGTCGTTTAATCGCTCTTCCAACAAAGGTCGTGACCGGAAAAGTTGGGAGAGGATTACCAAGTTCACATGGAACTGAGAGTTACGTCTGTATATCACAGGGACACCGAACTCTCGGTACCCGACATTAGGTGGTACCCTTTGCGGTACAAGAAATACACTCCATATTTTTAAATAAAATCAGTAATACTGGGGCAAGTAGTAAGAAACGTTTATGTGGTTCAAATACGATCAACCTCAATTAAAATTGTTCAGGTATAATGAATTAGAACACTTCACAATGGTTTAGCGGTTTGGCGGTAAACAAAAAACCACGCCCTAAATGAAATTATACCACAATACTGAAAACTTCCAGATGTTATTATTAAATAACCACAAGAATAGTATTATATAACACAGGGGGAATACAAGCTTGTTCATAGCACTATCTTGTCTATCAATTATTATTTACTATTAATCATTATTATTGTACAAAGATGTTGGCGGTAAAATTGGTCGCGCACGTAACAAATAAACAGATTTCTTTAGTACATTACTACCACGACACACAGTAAGAACAGTTCCATGTAACGCCGGAGGATAACACGCTTGTTCATTACAATATTACGGTGTTCGACATTAATTAATTATGAATAATATTATTATCGTGTCGGAGTTACTTCGGTGGCTGTTCGCGGCCAAAGCGGAGAGGGGACTGGCCCTCCCTACGTCTGGACTAACCCATTGTTAGGGGGTAACTAACTGCGTCATGTCGATCTTCGGGAGCCGTTAGCCAAAAATCCGTTGGACATCACGTGTTCTAACGCTAAGACGAATTCATTATTGGTGATGAGTGCAACAAACTTCGCACGCACGAGGGTACCCGATGATAACCGACATGGTGTTGAGAGAATATAATATTATTATTATTATTATCGAGTGACGAAAAAAGGACAACTAATGAGTATAGGTACAGTAGCGAATATGAACATATTACGCGTTGAATATTTTAATGCGTAGCACCCACTTGGGACATGGCGTGAGGGCATAGTATATCATAGTATATTATAGAAAGTGGATTGCGCGCCGTTTGGCTGCCGCCACGCAAATTAAACCGCTCCTTTAAATAATTTGATTTTACGAAAGATATCGGTCCCATAGTGCTGAACTTTCTTGTGCACGCTAACATTTCAAAACCGCGTAGTTTTTGCATTTCATCATCTCTTAAACTTCATCAAAACTCGAAATAAATTAATATTCATTACTGTTGATTGTCTCTTCAAAACTTTAACAAGTCATCATTTTGTGTTGCATTCCCGCTTCTATTGCCAAAACACGTGTTAAAAAAATCATCCCCTTTCGGGAATCACTCTATACAAGTGCCAGCGTGTAGTGATCAGAGTATGTCCAGTAGTGTAACAGAGAAGGATAACAACACCGACTACTCGCAACAACACAGCGGGTGAAAGAGACAAAAATACTGTTTTGTCTACCACGATGCCTATCTCAGATCTCCGTAAGAAGAAACTTCTCTATGTGTCCAACGTTTTCTTTGATGTCAACCAAAGTGGAACGCTCGAAAAGAAATACTTCGAGTCGGCTATCGAGAAAATCTGCACTCTTCGTGGATGGCGCCAGAGTCATCCCAAGAACGTAGAGATGAACGACACCATGACCAAGATATGGGATGGCCTGAGGCAGAGAACTGATACCAATGAAGATGGAGAGTCCTCTGCAGTGGCAGCAGCGCTACATGAACTTCATGTTTGACCTAGAAGATGCTTCCAACTTAACTAAAAAGCCACGGCGCTCTTGAGATGGTCACGGACCATGAAACAGCGCCAAATACAAATCATCTTTTTATTATTATTATTATAGTACCTACCTATAGTACATTGATACATCTTATAATATACATAGGTACACATAAAAATAATCATATACATTGGCATTATTTCTTACAATTGGGATATTCGGTGAGCCAATTGACCACACATACCTACTAATGGTTTTATTCGTTAATTCAAAATTGTGAGTTGGCAACATATTATTTACTTGATCGCTGAATTGAAGATAACACGAGATGTTTTTAGAATGAGTATGTCATACTGTGATTGTAATATGTCGTAATAAAAATGCAGAATCATCTTGTGTTTGTACTGTTAAGTTTTTGTGTGACCATGACTGATCATATGGAGACTTATCTGGTTGTATAATGCTGAGAAGTGTGGATGGCAATTCTGCCGCCACGTAAAAAAAAATTATACTGTAGATATCTCCGGTACATCTCTATTTATACTATCAGTTCAAAATGAAAGATTATAAAGTAAAAACACTAAAAAATATTGACATTATATTATGCCAGCGGACTAGACTGGCTGCCTTTATCTTTATGAAATATTTCATTGTAGTTAAAATTTTCTCAGTTTCCATCCTTTACACGTCAAAAAATATTGCAGAGTAAAATAAATTACAAATATTCTGTTACAGAGTTAAAATAATAATATTATGCAATTTAAAATACATTTTGCAATATAAAAGCGCATTAAGGTAATAATATAAAGAGAGGAACGTGCAATGGATAAGAGAATTCAGATTTCATAATAATATGAAATGCATTAATTTCTCTTATGTTTTTGTTATAATAATGTACCTACCTTCCTTATATCAAAACCACAGATGGGTGTTATTAGCTTTTATCTGGAAATGTATCGCAACAAAATGTTTAACTTACTTCGAATTAAATATATTTAACAATTCGGTATTATAATAAAATAGAATATTACAATTTCGCAAGAACTAAATTACATAAATGCCTTCGTAAAAAATCTGATTGTTGGTTCAAGTTTATTAAAGTCTGTGTACACTACGTTTGTAAATATAAAGAGCTCTATGCACACTAAATGAACTCACGATACGTACAATAATACCTTTAATTGTTTCATGTGAAATATTTTTTTACTATTAAACTCTTCTTATTTTTAGCACTGTCCCAACTTATTGCCTCTGAAAGCTGTTGGGGTCGGCTCTTTTCGTCATAAGGTTGTATATTTATCTGTCCCGTATGTCATCTTCATCCAGATCATTTTTTTGCAGAATCCTGTCGCATTATGTCATCCAGGTATTCTTTGGTCTCCCCCTTGATGGATGTCGGGGGAAATTCATTGACATCACTTTTGAACGATGTCTTTTTTACTAGGTATTACAAATGAAAACAAATGGTACGTACATCCTATTGTTTCAACTCTACATTAGCTATAAAGTTTCAATTTTAAGTTAATTTCGATACCCGCACAATTTCTTTTTTTTATGGCAATATTGCCCTTGATAAAAAAAATGTGTGTTATTTAAGAGAATGTTAGGTTGGAAAAAAGAATATAGCTGACATTTGAATATGAAAATTGCTTTGTGTGTGTAATTTTGTTTTTCTTTTTATTTTTCCTAATGTAGTTATGTGTAAATAAACTGACTATACTTACACTCAGGTATAATTATATGTTATGCTTTTGTTTGTTTTTTATAATAAAGTTGTTGTAAAAATACACGAGACTTTCATTTTTACCTTTTTTCTCCTAAAACCTAACATTATGAATTACTGAGAGCCAAAAAAGAATCTCAAAGTTCTGTTGACACAGTCGAGATATTTATATACCTAATCTTGACATCACCTTACAATAATACAAAATACGCCCCCTAAAATATATGTTTTTTCAAAATAAAAATCTCTAAAATTTATTATTCTGCATAGGACAATGTAGACTTGTTAGATAGATTTTATTAAAAGTGAGTAAATTAATAATTAAGCATAAATAATAATTTAATGATAACATAACATTTATTATTTATACTCGTAAGAACAAAGAGGACACAAATAAGATTATAATAACTATATTTTTCTGGCACATCTCAAGGAAGTTATTATGCTAGGTATGTGCAAGTTAATTTTAAACAATTTATTATTTATTTCGTGAACAACACCAGTTTAAATTTTATAAGTATGTAGGTAATAACAACATAATTCACTCGATTGCGGGTGCATTGCCGTAAAATTAAATAAAAAGAAGAGAAATAGGTAATAACAATGTAACTAAAATCAAAGAGTCAGAGAGATAGAACTAACAGAGAAAGAGAGAGAGAGCGAGAGTTACGTTAATGCTTCAAGACAGTTTGGTTTGTGAATTAATTTAGTAAAATAATTATATTTCACGCATTTTAGCCTGTCTCTCTCTCTCTTTCTTGTAATATATATGGCGTATTATTATGTGTAGTATGTTGAATGGTATACCTACATTGTATAATATTCTACACACCCAGTAACCAGTATGTGAACATAATATTATTATTACTAATATAAAGATGTTGTGACAAAAAGAGTTCTATCACTCGTATTACTTATATGTTGTAAGTCATAATAATTATTATAGCGCGTGTGAGGTGTGTTACTATTGTGTATATGACTACTAGACTATACGCAACTCCCGCTTAACATCAGATATCTGCTTAATTTAGAGGATGATAAGGTGCATCGAATGATTTGATTTTGTTCTTAGAAATTTTTTGATCACATAAGCTTTTGTTAATTAAATTTTTTGTCTGTTAATTAACTTGTTTTTAATAATATCTTTTAACAAGTAAAAGGTTCACACCTAGTATAAAAAATAATAAATCAAGTCACTTCAACTCACAAAAATCTCTACACTCTGATATTTTTGTCATTAGATCGATGTATAGTAAAAGCTTAAGTGGCAATGGGTGGGTCATGTTGTGAGACGAAACGACGGTAGATGGACTCCTAGAATCCTCAAAAGGCGACCATGGAGCAGCAAAAGAAGCATCGGCAGACCACAAAAGAGATGGACTGACGACATTACTCCAATCGCGGGAAGGAAATGGATACAGAGGGCACAGGACCGCAACGATTGGAAGAGTTTGGAAGAGGCCTATATCCAGCAGTGGAGAGATGGCTGATTTAGAGGAAGAAGAAGAAGATAGAGAAATAATGAAATTAAAAAACAATTTTTTTTACTATATTTATTATGTTTAATATTAAGAGAAACGTCTTTCGTCTTATATACACATTTTCAATCTTATTAAAAGTAAAAATTTATATCACATCTAATTAGACCAAACATTATAATATACTGAAATAGATCCGTTTAGTGCGACTAGGGATTAGACTTTGCGGATGAAAGAGCAGGTGTGTTTATACATACCTACATATGTTTGAATATTTCCATTTGTATATTATGATGTCATCAACCTGGTTTAGGTACATTATATATTATTGTAAACAAAGTGAAGGATGAAACATTGTTAAGAAAATATTATTTAATTGTATTCACTTAAAACGAAGCAACACGAATATTATAAAGCACATTTTCAAACATACCTACATACAATTAATATTAAATGTTTTCATTACACAGTCTGAAGCCATTGCGACATTTCTTGCGGTGACTTTGTGACGCTCATAATGATTGCTCGGCGGTAGGTACTTTACATAATATTATTAATAATACCTATGTGTAAAATGAACAATGGCTTTTATTATTTAAGTAGGTAAGTACTTAACATTTTAATTAATTATATTATTATTAGTTTTACGTCTTGTAACATTAATATCAGTCGTGACACAAACACATTATTATTATCATCTTGAGTAGGTATTATAGCCATACAAAAACATTGTAGTAGTTAGGTATATTAATATGTAGAAACTTGCAAATTATGTATATAAAGTGTGTTAGATGAGGTTGGACAAAGTCTTTATATTGATGATTCAATTTAACAATAAAGACGAGTAAAGTAGGTAATTTCATAAAAAAAAGTTCGTCTCTTTAAAACATGGAGTTTTATAAAATAAGGGAAGGATGACAAAGAGGATATCTAGGATGTGATCTGTAAGAGGGGGTGTGAGGAAACGCGGGAGTCCGAGTACTACGTGGCTTGATCACGTGGTACATACTCAAGGACAGTCGTGTGTTAAGTTAGAGCAATCAATGTGAGTATATGAGAAATTGTATATCATATAAAGGTAGAATATTATCTTGATCCATTCAAAATATAAAATATAAGATTTCAAAAACGGTTACTTGTATGATTTGCATTAAATTTAATATTTCTTGATTAGTGGACCTTATATCGTGACAGTATACCTACCTACTTGGAGGAATTGGTCAAAGTTGTCTTTCTAATTAATGACTTAATTAGAAAGACAACTTGTGTAAAGTCACAAAGCACTACCACGAAAGGTAAACGAATTTATAATCTTATACCTACAAGACCTACTACTCAGTCAAAATAATGCATTAATCTATACGAGGTAAATATAAATCTAATGAAGAAGTTTAGGATGATAATTATATCGTTACGGTTGGTTCCCAATGATGATTTGTTTGCATGATAAACAATCATTATATAACATACGAAATATCGACATACTGCTGGTTATATCTACTTCCTAACTAACAACTTTATTCAAAATACTATGAAACGGTAGATAAACACATATCCCGAAAGCTGTCTTTTTAGTTTTCACGGGGATCTTGGATTAAGTTTTACAATGTTTTCAATTAAGATAGCGAATGTCAAATAAACGTCGAATGAATTTTATTTATTTATTTACATATTTATACTACTACTATACCATCACGGCATATCCCACAAGTGGGGTAGCCAGCAGATCAGCTGCATGTAAGAAACATGCAAACTGTCCTCTTCGTGCCAATATAAAATCAAGACATTCAGGATGGGTGGCAAACCTCATCGCTGAATTTAAGATGTAAAATGTCTTAATTTTTTCGAACACCTGCCTTTTACAGGACACTCGAAAACTTACGCAGAAGAGTGGGAGACCAATTCTTTACTGGGTGCTCCACGGGATTTATTTATGGCAAATTCCTTTTTTTACAAAATATAAATAATTTATACAAAAATCACTAAAAAAACACTAAACAAGACTCGACACTCTTGACAACAATTGTACTGGTTTGAATTTTCACCAAAAACACTAGATACCTACCTACATATATTATTATTTTGTATTTTTCTATGGTTCTGGCATGTACTTTATTATTTTTCTTATTTCTTTCAAACATCAGGTTGGTTGGCAGAAATTGCCATTTGGCAATAAACCCGCTTTGGCTTAGTCCAGTTTTGCTGCGAATGCCTCAATTATGGAAAAATAGTATTATTTGTGAATTCAAACATTGTTTTCAAGTAGTTATATAATATTGTCAGCCGAACAGAGAGACAAAGAGACGAATGTGAAAATGTTATTGAAAAACTTTTATATGAGAATTATGTAAGAAACTCGAGCTACATACTGTAAAATAAGTAGGTAGACGGAATTTTAGTGGGCAGATGTTTACCTACACCGTGTTCATGAACAGCTGTAGTCACAGAAAATACGTCATATGCAATATGAGAATAAGTTATTCCTTATGAAACCATAACCTTACTTATTCACTATGTCGGTGTTACATACTAGACTCGCAACGCGGAACATTTTAACGGAATTTTTGTGTCCAACATCGATGACCTTCAAGCATTACCAATTGACATGGATAAGGTTTTGCAAGGTTTCATTAATAATTAAATAAATCTTTAACTATATATATATTATAAGTTAGATTATGGGAGCTCTATTTTAAATTTATAAACAATATGTTGATACTTATAAAAGGCGCGTGTTGAATATTGAACTCAGAATAATTAACACGTGTTATTAAAGAGACACGAGTTTAACGAGGTTAACCTTGTAGACACTTGCTTAGGAGACACGTGTGTTATTATTTTGAACAAAGAAAATCCTTGAACGATACACATGGACAAAGAATCAAGATATGAACTTTAATAATTGTTTATATAAAAAAAAGGTTAAAACATAACTGAATGTTTGTGAGGAAGATGAGGTAAGTTGCATTTGGGTTTTGTTGAACTGATAATTTACTTGAGACAATAATAGGAAATTCTATAACTTACTTGGGATTTGCTTAGTCTGAAACTTTATAAAGATATATATTAACAATTGTAAACATTTCGAATAAGAAAATGTTTGTAAAATTGTATTGAATATTAAATTCCTCACTATTATAATAGTCAAGTTAGGTTTTATTGAAGTATTAAAACTGCTTGATACTTTGTAAAAGTTATTTATATATAAATAATTAAAATATTGTAAATAGAAATGATATTCTTACAATGAAATTGATGTTTCTTAAGGAAATTCGATTTACGAAAAACTGATAAAAGTTACCCAACGCTTCGATTTAGTTATTGACACGTGTCGTCTGTTTATAAGAATATCATGAAGTATCCATCGATTTTTAAACTGTAAGGATAAAAGGAGTGTTATATTTTGATTTTCTGAGAATATTTATGTACGAAATGAGGGAAGTTATAATGGTTTGTTTTATTGTAAGTTGCAATCAGAATGAATTTATTCGAGTAAGTAAATTCGCCGAATGTTAAATAGATAAGAAAATAGCATTTATTAACAATTCAGTTATTTATTTTGACAAAGTGAGGTAAATGGATAGATGTTTTAATTTAAATTACATAATTAAGATTGGGGTATGTATTTATGAAGTGTTTTAAGGAATTGTATTCAAGATCATAAACAACTTTTACTGTTTTATTGAGATTGAAGTTTCATTTTATCTATAGTTTTGGGATCTTAGTTGACTGATAAATACGAATTGTTTATATAAATAATAACTTAGTACTTATATGAAATGGTGGTAATAGTTGGTTGAAGCGTTATAACCCTGGATTTATTGGGTTCATGGAGATATACTTCAACATGGAGAGTAGATACTAGTATCTACTTGGGTGAAGAAAGTAGGTAGGTACCAAATTGAATTTTAGACAAAGAAATGGGAGATTATAAATATGAGGTCACAACATCGACTCGGGATAGTGTTTTCTTGCAAGGAGATGAGAGAGGAATAAAATTAAATTCAGTGTTGTATTTTGATTTTTGGTGTACTCCTCTCCAAGTAGAAATTAAAATATGTTTTTTTTTTCTTCTTTTGTGATTATCTCTATTTTGAGATAATAAGAAATCATCCTAAATTAAAATCAATAAAATTCTAAAATTAAATTCAGTGTTTTCAGTGTCGAGAATTGCAGAATATATCAACTTTAACCGAAGTTAAGATTCTTTTCTATTTTTTTTAATTTTATTTTATAGAATTTAACTGTTTTGAATATTTTATTTTAAAAATTTTCTTTTATCTTATTAAATGTCTCTTTTAAAGTAAAGTTTGATAATTTCTTGTGAGATTGACTTAGTTTGATATTTTATTTTCTACATTGTTAGATTTGTAGACTGGCATTGTTTGCAATTTTGTTTTGTGGAGGATTACTCAATTATGTGAACAGAGTCGAATTCAGAACATAAAATTATTTTATTTTCCCAATTTAATAAAATTTGAATAACTAATATTATTTGTAAATTTAATTTATAGACATTACCTGATAATAAGAACAGGGACGGACTCAGAAACATATACTAATTATTATTTTCTGATATATTGAATTAACATTTAGCATGAATATTAATTCATATTTATTTTATGTAAATATCTCTTATTATATCATAAACTAACGTCCCACCACCCACACCCACATGATCGTGAACTAAAGGCCCATGATCTCCCAGCGTGAAAAAATCAAGGTTGGTCGTCTGCCTTGCCTTAAGGGACACAAAAAAAGCCAACCCCCGCAGATTTATACATAAATATTTATATTATTTGCATGTTATGTATTATATTCTCTTAATTTATCATATTGTATACTAATGAGGCTGACAATAGTGTATGAAAGGCTGTGTCAGATCGAAATTTGCGTGTGTAGGAGCAAATTTTCACTAACAAACCAATTTTTATTGTTAAAATTAACAAAAATAGTCAGTGATTGAATTTTGTCAAACTTTGGTTCAGTAAAATATTTCATCTCGATGCGCCCCTGGCGCTTTAGACATATACTAGATATGTATGAAACCATATGCCTTTTATAAATAAAACTGCATTCAAAACTAATCTGTAATATAATTACAGAAATAAACTTTCGATAACGTTGAATCATAAATTGATGAAATTTATGTCATTGACTATTTCTAACCAATAACATGGATTTTCTGTAGTACATAAAAAAATTTATTGCTTTTTCGGAAATATAGTGTGTTGTTTTCTTTGTGTATTTTCAGCAATAAGGTAAGTGTTTTATACTTGCTAACGTCGAGTATAAAAGGAAATAATTTATTAATTACTAACCTTTATGTACAACAGAAATTTAATTTTGATTTTTATAAAATTATGCTTTTATATTATGTTCTGAATAGAAATTATTGTTTGTTTTTCACTGATAAAAATTTTCTTTTATAAATCGTACATACAACGTAGAAAGGGTCCTTTACGTAAATTTTCTTTCCTCTAGATGTATCATGAGCCAATATCTTTGAAGAAACGAAAATTGTTGAATTTAGCGACCGACACTTTTGACGGGGTTTTACGTTAAACGTCTAAGACAACTTAAATTAGGTGTGAACCGAGATAGGTTAAACTAATGATACGTATTATTATATAGGTATAATGTCTCTATACGACGAATATTATTACTCTTGGTTTTTACAAGTAGGTAGGTGATATGAAAGTATTCTGTATTATAAAATTTTAATCGGAATATTATAAAGACGTAATCGCGAAAAGAAATTTATAAATTTGCGTAGATTGGATAAACTCGATTCTTTTTAGTTTAATTACTTCCAACTCGGAGGATAAATACGTATTTATTCTCTCGTCGAAATAAATAAATATAATTTATTTATTTCCTGTCAATGTGGTCTCAACGGTTTTTCTTTTTTCTTCCTCTTGTGGGGAGGGACCACGACACAAAATGGTTGCCGTTTGTCCAGGATATAATGTCTGCCATTGCAGGCATTAGACATTGGGTTACTATGTAGCGAGGGAAAGTTTTCTGTCATAGGCTATGACAGAAAATGGCGTGTGACCGGAATTATCTTTGTCATTGCAAGGGTAAAATTAAGATTCGGTCATAGCAGAAATAGATTTGAGCTAGTATAGTTAGTTGGAAGAAATAGATAAATATCCAATCTTTAAATTAATTGTCTTACAGAGGAGGGGGGGGGAGAGATAGATTAATAGTCTTATGGAAGAGAGGGGGGGTTTCTACACGAGAAGCAGATTTTTTTGTCTTGGGGGGGGGTGAAATTTTCCAGTATTTTGACTTTAAATATGTTAGAACTCTCTGCCTATCCTTTAAGGAGGTGACTTGCATTTCAAAATTGATGACAGAAGACGACGAATATTATAGAACACATTATGAACACTAAAAATACGTTAAATTAATTGAATCGAGGGCAAACTAAATAAAAATTGTTAGCAAATTTTTTTATATCTATTAGAAACTATAAATATATTATTAGTTTAACAAGAACGAACTCGTTAGATAAAAATTTGTTGTTATATGACTAGTGAACTAGTAATAATAAAATTATGTCTTGATTATTAAGTGGATCGTGGGTTTTTTATATGTACCTATTAAGATGTTATGTATATAGAATGGTAAACATTTTTTTTTGTTAGTTATTTATTTCAGTTATGTGAGAGTTGAATGATCTACCTTGAAATGATTTTTGAAGGATGAATTTTATGGGGTTTTTGACTGTTGAATACTGTAATAATTTATGGGGTTGAGATGTGTGTCAGTAGTAATATTTTTTTTAGTTAGATATGTATAGTTTTATTTATACGAATGTCATTCAATAGTTGGTCGGTTTTATAATATAGAAGCGTGTTTTAAATTGTGGATATGATCGAATTTGAATATGTATGAGGTTGCGGTATTGTCAGGTTGATTAATTTGGGTAAATATGATTTTACAGATATTAAATATACAAGATGAAACCGGTATCGAAGAAAAACGTTATAAGAGAAAAGAGGAATATAATTAAAAAGAAACCAAATGGAAATGTTATTAAAATCTCTACTATTGTCAGAAAACTGATGTCTCCAGTTATGGGTAAATTAGGAGATTTAGAACGAAGGATGAGATTAAGAAGTGATATCAGGTCAGAATATATCGATACAACAAATAATATTGCACCCATTTCAAAGAGGCCTATTTGTCAAGAAGTGTGTAATCATTCTTTGTCAAAACCGAAGTTTCCAGCAAAGGGAATCAGTCCGGTAAATTTTATTGAAGAGATGAAGGAATATATTAGGAAGACTAATAACGAGTATAGAACAATAGAGGTCGTCCTAGAATGTTTGGTTGACGAAGCAAAGAACTGGGCAAGCATATATCGGGGAAGATGGGCAACATTTAAAGATTTTGAAAAAGATTTTCTCGCAAACTATTGGGGAGAGGTTTCACAACTGAATATAAGGAAACAGATTTTAAATTCGAAATGGGAACCATTAATGGGAAAGTCTATGGTATCGCATTTTTTCGAATTTTGGGAAAAATCGCGAACCTTGACACATTACGTGGAAGAGAGTCTACTGGTTAATGACATAATGAGACACTTTCCCAAGGAAGTGCAATCTCTCTGGTTCTCTAGAGAGTGTGGAACGGCGATGGAAGCTGCAGATTTACTAAGTAGATTGGGGAGCATGGTATCTAATGAGGACGTAAGTCCTTTATACAGAAACAGACAATTTCCACGACAACAACAAAATGTGTTGACACAAAGACATGCAGATGCAAACGTGATACAAGTAGAAGAAAATAATCTTCCTCAAAAAGAAATGTATGGTGATTGGGAGAGAGAAGGGACCTCTTCATTAGCTGATAATTTGCCATTTTCTGAAAAAGGGAAACGAATATTAGTTGGAATGGACCCTCAATACCCAACTAACAAGAGAAATGAGGGAATACATAAATATCAAAATCAAGTTGCTGTTAATATTATGTTAAAGCAGGGTTGGATGCCACGGGAAGGACTGGGAGTGAAGTTGCAAGGAATAAGAAAGCCCATTAAGGGCGTAATACGAGAGAGAGGATTAGGATTAGATTATAATCTAGATTATTGTTTAGAAATTAGAAGAGATAAGAATATAGAGGACATATTGTGTGAAAAGGATAAAACTAATGTAGAATATAAGCATGTTATGTACAGTAACACTGTATTTGAAGAAAATGAATATACAGAGACTGAAAGAGGTGGGGATTTCCTAGAGTTACCAGAGATAATGGGAAATATAAAAGGACATCCAATTAATTGTTTAATTGATACAGGCAGTCAAGTCACTTGTGTAGAGTTAGATTTTGTAAGGTTTTTAAGGGAGAAAATAATATGTGATTTGCCTATTACACCGATTACGCCTATTCAATTGAAAGGAGCTGTGGGCCAGCGAAGTTGTAAAATAAATAAAATTGCTTTGATTCCACTTACGTTAAAAACAATCACGATTAATATTCCTTGTTTGATAGTTCCGAGTTTAATACGTAAAATAATTATAGGATATGACTGGCTTAATGATCATTCTAGTGTTATCACGTGTAATATACCGGGACAGTTGAAATTCATTTATAATCAAGATAGTTATGAAGTATCGATTAGTAGGTCTAGTATACAAGTAAATATGATAAAGTGTGGAATGTTATTAAATGAAAAGAAAAATGTAGATATCTCTCGCAAATGTGTAGATGAATTGGAAATTAATGAATTTGTTAAAAGTATAATAGACACTGAGGGCATTAGATCGAAGATTTACCAGGTATTGTTGAATAATAAGGAGGTGTTTTCGGATTATCCTGGTAGGACAAATTTATATCATCATAAGATTTCATTAACAGATGAAAAACCATTCATAAGGAAACCATATCCAGCACCTATGGCATATAGAGGTAGAATTTGGGAGAAGCTATTAGAAATGGAGGCCCTAGGAATATTAGAACGAACTTCCACAGAATATGCGAGTCCACTGACATACACTCTGAAAAAAGATGGGACTGTTAGAATTTTATTAGACGCCCGTGAGCTAAATACTAAAATGATAGCGGATATTGAGAGACCACCATTAATATCGGAAATAATTCAAAAATTTCACGGAGTTAAATACATAACAACTTTAGATCTAAATAATGCATATTTTCAGATTCCTTTAGAACCAGATAGCTGTAAATATACCGGCTTTGTATTCAATGGTCGATCATTTGTTTACAAAGTATTACCTCAAGGGTTGAAAACATCTGTAGCGGGATTTTGTAGAGCAATGGATATTATATTGGGATCTGAGGTACGAGATTTTTGTATAAATTATTTAGACGATTTACTAATTGCAACAAAAGGGGATATGAATGAACATGTAACACACATATCACGCGTACTAGATAGATTAAAATTAGCGGGGATGACATGTACTTTGGCAAAATGTCAATTCTTTAATGTTAATGTAAAATTTTTAGGCCATATTATTAGTCCTCTTGGAGTACATATGGATCCTGAAAAAATTGCTGCAATTAGAGATTTTCCAGCACCCACTAAAGTTAAACAAGTTAGAGCATATTTGGGTTTATGTAATTTTTATGGTAGATTTTCAAGATTTCATGCAGGTACTGTAAAACCCTTATGTGAACTTTTGAAAAAAAATGTGAAGTGGCGTTGGACGGAAATAGAAGCTAAAGCTTTTGAAGCGAGTAAAAAGGGATTTATAGATTCGGTAATGTTATATCACCATGATCCGAACAAAATGTATTATTTACAAACCGATAGTTCTAGTATAGGTATCGGTGGAGAGCTTTATCAATTGGATGAAAATGGCGAACATCATGTAATTGGTTTCGTAAGTAAAGGATTAACAGATGCAGAGAGAAAGTGGAGTGTTTCAGAGCAAGAAATGTACGCGGTTATATATTCCTTAAAGAAATTCGAAACTTACGAGGAGTGAAATTAATAATAAGGACAGATCATCATGCATTGATTTTCTTGAAGAGTTGGAAATTACATAGTGGACGTGTAACACGATGGATTTTATATCTAAATCAGTTTGACTATTCTGTAGAGTATGTTAAGGGTACCGATAATATAGGAGTAGATATAATTTCCCGCTATTCTTATGATGCAATAACTAAACAAGACGACAAGGTTTATTGTCCCGAAATCGCAGGTTTTGTTGTAGAAAGGTTAGAAAATATAAAAAGGTCAATTTTAAATATTCAAAATTTACAGAGGGAAGATTATTTTTTGTCTGACATGCTTAAATGTATTAACGGATATTTTGGGCCATTTGATAAATTGGTGTATAAATATAAACATCATTATGCTGTAGAAAATGGAGTTTTAAAATACACACATAAAGAGGGAGATATTAATCTATTGGCTATTCCGAAGGTTATGATAAATGATATCATAAGATATGTTCATGAAGAGATGGGACATGTAGGAAGAGAGAAAACAATTATATATATAAAGAAGCGTTATTTTTGGCCAAATATGATGAGCGATATAAAATTCTTTGTTAAAACTTGTAGGATGTGTCAATTAGCAAAACATAAACGATTTAACGAGAGGGGATTTGGAAAATCACTGTTACCTACTGGAATAGGAGATATTGTAATGGCAGACTTATATGGGCCCCTACCAGCTGGATACTGCAGGTTTAGATATTTGTTAGTTATACAGGATTCATTTAGTAAATATACAAAATTGTTTAAATTAATTGCTGCTGAGGGAGAATCGATTATTAAATGTGTGAGAGAATTCCATAAAATTATAAAAATAGATAAATTATTAACCGACAATGGTAGACAATTCATTTCATGGATGTGGAAAAGACAGATTGAAGAAATGGGTATAACATTATTGCATACCTCATTGTATAATCCAGGGCCAAATGGAACGGAGCGTGTAAATAAAGAACTGGGAAGAATGTTTAGGATTTATACTCATGTAAAGCATTATTTGTGGACAAATTTTGTAAAAACGATAGAAGAAGTCTACAATGATACGGTGCATATGAGTACTAGGTATAGTCCAAATGAGATACTATTTGGCAAATCACCTACACTATCACTGGATGGAGTTTCAGGAGTAGAACATGTGAGTTCGAACCTAGAAAATATTAGGGAACAAGTTAAGGAAAATCTAAAAATCAACGCTAACATCAGAAATAATAATTATAATCGTAAATGGAGAATAATGACTTACAAGGTTGGAGATATGGTCAAGGTAAAAACTTTTCCTAGATCGAGTAAACTAAATAAGGAAACAGGAAAATTCAACTTATTATGGGAAGGACCATACTTTGTGGGATCTATACCATTTGCGAATGCGTATATCTTGGTTGATAAAAACGGAATGGTAAAAGGTACTTATAGTCCAATGCATTTGGGGAAATATTATTTGAATGAAGGTGAAAATCCACATTGACTTTAAAACGTATGGATAGATAGGTGTATTTTTGACAATAAAATTAATGTATCGTTCCTTTTCACACAAATATTAGAAATTATAATATATTATTATGTAGGCCACCTAAGTTACACTTTTATATTTTTTGTAGATTGTTTTAGTTAGTTATTAAGGAAAGAAAAGAAACTAAAATAAAACTTTACTTGAGTTTTGAATTATTAATAATTTTAATGAATTTTGAATTAATTGTTTTAAATAAATTAATTAATTGAGTAAAATTTACTTTTAAATATTATTTCAATGGACATTTGCTTCGAAGTACATATCTGTTTTAAGTTTTATTTTAATTAAAAATATTTTTTTTTTTTTACTTTAATTACATAGATATAATTAAATATATGTTTAATCTAAAGCATTGATTACTGTGTTACATTTATGAATAAATTATCCTCTTTTACCTCTCTTTAGAGTTTATATCAAGTGCTTTTATTATTGTTCTGATTTGTATTAGTATTTAGAATATAAATTAGAATCAGGAAGATTTATAGATGACTAAATTTATCTGTTTCTTATTTAGATTAATAACAAAGAAAAAAAAAATATAGAATGAGATTATGATTGTTTCTAATACTTAAGGTAATTGTTATTGTGAAGGTACTGCTGAATCGTATCTTTGAATAAAATGATAATGAGTAGCATATACACATAGACACATATTGACACGAATAAGGAAATATAAAGAATGAAAAAAAAAAAAAAATTTATGAGATTAAGGAACGAAAAAAGGTGGTACTTTCATAACGATAAAATATGTTACTAAGGATAAATCGGTCTGCGAACTTTGTAAAAGAGGCTTTGGTCAAATCTGGTTGAAAGCCATTTTGGAAGGGCGGAGCGGGGGCCCTACCAGCATGTTTAAATAAAATTGTATTTAAATTATAAGGAATTTTTTTTTTAGTGTAATTATACGACAAATTAACTGAAATAGTTGTATTTTTTTGTTTGTTTGTTGTTTTTCATTCGTTTGCAGAAAAAGAAAAGAGAATAAAATAAAGGGATATGAGATAATTTAATTATCATAACTTAACTATAGAATAACATTTCATGGTACTACTGCGTGTGATATGATTTGGGTAGAGTAGTTTATAATGTGAATATGTGTAGAGAAATACAACTTAAGTTCAGGGGCGGACCATGGTACATATATTTTAATTTTTTTTTATTATTTAAATTATGTTGATGTGTGAATAAATTTTATTAAATAAAGAAAAAGGAATCAATCTGATGCTTGTACAAAGCATTAAATTGACCTTTTTGGGGGGGAGTGACATGGATAAGGTTTTGCAAGGTTTCATTAATAATTAAATAAATCTTTAACTATATATATATTATAAGTTAGATTATGGGAGCTCTATTTTAAATTTATAAACAATATGTTGATACTTATAAAAGGCGCGTGTTGAATATTGAACTCAGAATAATTAACACGTGTTATTAAAGAGACACGAGTTTAACGAGGTTAACCTTGTAGACACTTGCTTAGGAGACACGTGTGTTATTATTTTGAACAAAGAAAATCCTTGAACGATACACATGGACAAAGAATCAAGATATGAACTTTAATAATTGTTTATATAAAAAAAAGGTTAAAACATAACTGAATGTTTGTGAGGAAGATGAGGTAAGTTGCATTTGGGTTTTGTTGAACTGATAATTTACTTGAGACAATAATAGGAAATTCTATAACTTACTTGGGATTTGCTTAGTCTGAAACTTTATAAAGATATATATTAACAATTGTAAACATTTCGAATAAGAAAATGTTTGTAAAATTGTATTGAATATTAAATTCCTCACTATTATAATAGTCAAGTTAGGTTTTATTGAAGTATTAAAACTGCTTGATACTTTGTAAAAGTTATTTATATATAAATAATTAAAATATTGTAAATAGAAATGATATTCTTACAATGAAATTGATGTTTCTTAAGGAAATTCGATTTACGAAAAACTGATAAAAGTTACCCAACGCTTCGATTTAGTTATTGACACGTGTCGTCTGTTTATAAGAATATCATGAAGTATCCATCGATTTTTAAACTGTAAGGATAAAAGGAGTGTTATATTTTGATTTTCTGAGAATATTTATGTACGAAATGAGGGAAGTTATAATGGTTTGTTTTATTGTAAGTTGCAATCAGAATGAATTTATTCGAGTAAGTAAATTCGCCGAATGTTAAATAGATAAGAAAATAGCATTTATTAACAATTCAGTTATTTATTTTGACAAAGTGAGGTAAATGGATAGATGTTTTAATTTAAATTACATAATTAAGATTGGGGTATGTATTTATGAAGTGTTTTAAGGAATTGTATTCAAGATCATAAACAACTTTTACTGTTTTATTGAGATTGAAGTTTCATTTTATCTATAGTTTTGGGATCTTAGTTGACTGATAAATACGAATTGTTTATATAAATAATAACTTAGTACTTATATGAAATGGTGGTAATAGTTGGTTGAAGCGTTATAACCCTGGATTTATTGGGTTCATGGAGATATACTTCAACATGGAGAGTAGATACTAGTATCTACTTGGGTGAAGAAAGTAGGTAGGTACCAAATTGAATTTTAGACAAAGAAATGGGAGATTATAAATATGAGGTCACAACATCGACTCGGGATAGTGTTTTCTTGCAAGGAGATGAGAGAGGAATAAAATTAAATTCAGTGTTGTATTTTGATTTTTGGTGTACTCCTCTCCAAGTAGAAATTAAAATATGTTTTTTTTTTCTTCTTTTGTGATTATCTCTATTTTGAGATAATAAGAAATCATCCTAAATTAAAATCAATAAAATTCTAAAATTAAATTCAGTGTTTTCAGTGTCGAGAATTGCAGAATATATCAACTTTAACCGAAGTTAAGATTCTTTTCTATTTTTTTTAATTTTATTTTATAGAATTTAACTGTTTTGAATATTTTATTTTAAAAATTTTCTTTTATCTTATTAAATGTCTCTTTTAAAGTAAAGTTTGATAATTTCTTGTGAGATTGACTTAGTTTGATATTTTATTTTCTACATTGTTAGATTTGTAGACTGGCATTGTTTGCAATTTTGTTTTGTGGAGGATTACTCAATTATGTGAACAGAGTCGAATTCAGAACATAAAATTATTTTATTTTCCCAATTTAATAAAATTTGAATAACTAATATTATTTGTAAATTTAATTTATAGACATTACCTGATAATAAGAACAGGGACGGACTCAGAAACATATACTAATTATTATTTTCTGATATATTGAATTAACATTTAGCATGAATATTAATTCATATTTATTTTATGTAAATATCTCTTATTATATCATAAACTAACGTCCCACCACCCACACCCACATGATCGTGAACTAAAGGCCCATGATCTCCCAGCGTGAAAAAATCAAGGTTGGTCGTCTGCCTTGCCTTAAGGGACACAAAAAAAGCCAACCCCCGCAGATTTATACATAAATATTTATATTATTTGCATGTTATGTATTATATTCTCTTAATTTATCATATTGTATACTAATGAGGCTGACAATAGTGTATGAAAGGCTGTGTCAGATCGAAATTTGCGTGTGTAGGAGCAAATTTTCACTAACAAACCAATTTTTATTGTTAAAATTAACAAAAATAGTCAGTGATTGAATTTTGTCAAACTTTGGTTCAGTAAAATATTTCATCTCGATGCGCCCCTGGCGCTTTAGACATATACTAGATATGTATGAAACCATATGCCTTTTATAAATAAAACTGCATTCAAAACTAATCTGTAATATAATTACAGAAATAAACTTTCGATAACGTTGAATCATAAATTGATGAAATTTATGTCATTGACTATTTCTAACCAATAACATGGATTTTCTGTAGTACATAAAAAAATTTATTGCTTTTTCGGAAATATAGTGTGTTGTTTTCTTTGTGTATTTTCAGCAATAAGGTAAGTGTTTTATACTTGCTAACGTCGAGTATAAAAGGAAATAATTTATTAATTACTAACCTTTATGTACAACAGAAATTTAATTTTGATTTTTATAAAATTATGCTTTTATATTATGTTCTGAATAGAAATTATTGTTTGTTTTTCACTGATAAAAATTTTCTTTTATAAATCGTACATACAACGTAGAAAGGGTCCTTTACGTAAATTTTCTTTCCTCTAGATGTATCATGAGCCAATATCTTTGAAGAAACGAAAATTGTTGAATTTAGCGACCGACACTTTTGACGGGGTTTTACGTTAAACGTCTAAGACAACTTAAATTAGGTGTGAACCGAGATAGGTTAAACTAATGATACGTATTATTATATAGGTATAATGTCTCTATACGACGAATATTATTACTCTTGGTTTTTACAAGTAGGTAGGTGATATGAAAGTATTCTGTATTATAAAATTTTAATCGGAATATTATAAAGACGTAATCGCGAAAAGAAATTTATAAATTTGCGTAGATTGGATAAACTCGATTCTTTTTAGTTTAATTACTTCCAACTCGGAGGATAAATACGTATTTATTCTCTCGTCGAAATAAATAAATATAATTTATTTATTTCCTGTCAATGTGGTCTCAACGGTTTTTCTTTTTTCTTCCTCTTGTGGGGAGGGACCACGACACAATGTATTGACTTGACGTTAGCGTCAGTTTAAAACTGGATGCAAAATTTGACTGGCTGCATGACCGATTTTTTTCTTTGAATTACCTATCAAGTATATCTTTGAATTAAATAATGAAAACAAATTATTTATTCTACTATTCGATTTATTTACAAGAGATACGTCTTTGGTCTTGTTAGGACATTGTCGATATGAGATTGACATTGTCCTAACCTTACTTGTAAAATATTTCTTTCTATGATGCCTTCTCATTATGTTATCGAAAATTTTAATTTTTCTCTCACTATTATGATTAGTTGTGTAGATTTTGATTAAAATGTCATTTATAGTTTTTTCGAATGAAAGCTTTTGTTCTTTGGTCAGAATGCGACAAAATTACTTGTGAATGAGATTTCACTTGGCTAGACATTGAGTTGGATACTCATTTATTATCTCTTTTTGTAAATAACGTATCGCTATACCAAACGTAATATTTGTAAAATAATAAAATACTACGAAACATTGTTTTACTTCCACTTCACTTTATTTAAACGTCAGAACGTTTTCCACCAATATCAGCTGTTCATTATCAATGACAATGTAATACTTAGCTCATTATAAAAATCAAACTTAATAACAAAAAAATAATGTTTGTAATAAAAGTTATTCTGAGATTTCGAGTATTCACATACATACGAGTATCTAAGAATATTTTTATGTAGTGAGACTTTTACTTATTGTGATTATTAGAAAAATATTCCTTGTATCTATGTACATATCCACGCCATTTTCTTGTTTTTGTAACACGAGTTGTATTTATTTATAGGAAAACGTGACGTGTTTGAGAAACTAAGATAATACTCGTGTAAGAAAAATATTGATAAGCTTGTTAGTGAATTTAATTCAAAAATATATTATTATGTAATACCTATCATGAAAAACTTTGGCCTTTAAAACACATTAGTATGTAGTTTGAATAATGATATTTTCTCAAACAAAATATAAAAACAAAAGCCATGTACAGAATATCAAAGTAAATATGAGGTAAGAAATCAAATAAATATTTGAATAATTTGTAAAGAATATTATTAATTCTTCTGAAGCACTGTTACCTACTATACAATCATGCAATCTTCTACATGTAAGTGTAGTAGTCGGTAGATTAAAATATTATGTACACGTTATGAGCATAAATGTCGATTTCCAAAAAGCCTTCGATACCAAAAATAAGGACGCCGTATTGGCAGCTCTGCACCAGTGCCGTATAGATCACAGATACACAAAACTTCTCAATTTTATATATGTATATCAGAATACAAAAGCCAGTGTAAAACTCCATAAAAACACTAAACAGTTCCCCATTGAGAAAGGCGTAAGACAAGGAGATACAATATCTCCAAAATTGTTCACTGCAGTTCTTGATTACGCATTCAAAAACTTGAACTGGGAAGAAAAGGGTATTCAAGTGGAAATATTGGGAGAACTAATGCAAGAGACAAATAAGGTTGGACTCCTTATCAATGCATCCAAAACATAGGTGATGACAAATCTGGTCCTCGGTGGTAAGATTGACATTGACAACCAAGTAATAGAAGAAGTCAATGAGTACAAATATCTTGGTTAAAGTATAGTACTATCTCGAGATAATCAAACCACTTAGCTACACAGGAGAATTGGTCTTGGATGGGCAGTCTACGGAAATCTCAAGAAATTCTTCACTAGCAACATTCCCCAATGCCTAAAGCGGAAAATGTTCGACCAATGTGTGCTGCCAGTATTGACCTATGGGGTAGAAACTTTGACTCTAACCAATTCGACCATCAAGAAACTCATGAAAGAGCGGTGCTACAAATAAAACTCTCTGATCGCATTAGAAACACAGACATACGTAGAAGATCGGGAGTTACGGATGTTGTCGAAAGAGTAGAAAGGTTGAAGTGGTCATGGGCAGGGCATGTTGCTAGACTTAAAGATTCAAGATGGACAAAAAGGGTAGTGGAGTGGAGACCTCGTGAAGATAAAAGGAGTAGAGGAAGACCTCCAACACGTTGGTCAGACGACATTAGAAGAATCGCCGGTGACTGGTTGCAGAGAGCCCAGGACAGAGATGCCTGGAGACATATGGGGGAGGTTTATGTTCAGCAGTGGACAGGAATAGCTGCATAAGTAAGTATGAGCATTAATGCTGTACTCTCCGTGTCGATAACAATAATAAATTGGTGGCATACTTCCCTCATCGCAGAACTGAAAATTTGTTTTACTCGTGAAATGTTACGAATAACCTGTCCTTTGAAGGGCACTGGAAAAGTAACAAAACAGAGTGTGACATCAGCTATTATATGTCTGGGGTCACGAGAGACTAGGCAAAAAAATGCGGACAAAAAGATAGTTATATTATTTTAGATAATATTTTGCACTCTCGCAGACATTAATAATGCGTGTAAATGTTAAAACATAAATTGTGTAAGTGGCCACGTGATGAAAATAATTATACCACCTGTATCTCACTATATGTAAAAGGAGGGTTGAAAAGTCTATCTGCCTACATTATTCTGTTGTACACACATATGTATATAGGTAAGTAGAGTTGCGTTATATGAAACATCGTGATTACAATATTTAACTAGACACTACGTAGAAGATACATTACAATAGTTCACATATTATTATGTATGTTAAGTGCTCGTATGAATCTATGTAGGTATTTATAGCTACATATTATGTTAGTACATTGTGGCCGCCCATGTTGAAATCTCTTAAGTTTATAACTTATCACGCTGCAAACATTATAATTATTATTCTCAACATATTCAACTTCAATTTCATTTGTTTAATTGTTATTTTGTTCTGAAATTGAGATAGTTCATGTTTATTCAATAAGTCATCATCTCTATTTTTTTGTATTGGGTATTTTGTATTGTGATTTTTTTAGGGTATATTGACTTGTTCATTAATACAATAATAAATTATAAAAATATAGTGAAACTAGCTGACCCGGCAAACGTTGTTTTGCCCGGTAAGCTAGTCAGCTTTTTTTAGTTGAAAATTATTAAATTACTAATATCGCTATTAAAAAATTGCGACTGATGAAAGAAGGGTGAAAATTTAGGGCTGTGTGTATTTTTTAATGCCTCACCATAAAAAAATGACCTAAAAAAAAATTGGGGTAGACTACTCTTAACATTTAGGGGTATGAAAAATAGATGCTAGCAGATTCTCAGACCTATAAGCAGACAAAAAATTTTCGAAATCGGTCCAACCGTTTCGGAGGAGTATGATAACAAACACCGTGACAAGAGAAATTTATATATTAGATATAAAGTTTATTGTTATGTTATTTGCCTGAATTATTCAAGTTTTCAACTATAAAACTGGTTAATCAATATAAACAGACTTCTTTATACCAAATCTGAACTGTGATAGCTTGGCCATTACCATTTGAAAATGTTTGAACTTTAATGTGAACTTTGAACTGAGTTAAGTTACACCGCACAAGTCTGGTTTCTATACATTATTATTATCGTAACATTTTCTAAGAATATTGATAAGTCTACAAAAGTTTCGAAATTTGTAAGAATAGCTTTTCAGAATGTTTAATTATTCATAAGCTCGATATTGCGATAAATAAATAAAATGTAATGAAAAATTAAATAAAATAACAATATTAAGAAAATATGTTACTATTAGCTATAAATTTAGCTATACTAAAGATACAACTATCAAAAGAGCTGTTTGGAGAAAAACCTTGATTTACAAGTTCAGACACAAAATCTTTGTTATAAAATATGTAAATGGTAATACGATTCAATAACAGAATAACATTTTACAAAAGATTCGAAGGCGTATTTGTTATTTTGTAATAAATTTTTGACAGTAAAATGATATAATTTTCTAAGGTTCAGCTATTTTTGACGTTTTTGAAACATTTCATAGAAAACATCCGACAAAATTTACAACTGAATGGCATTTTTTATATTAAGTATAACTATCAAAATACATTTATCATAAATGCTTATATAATATGTATATCGTCGCGTTCTAAACTTAAAGGTCCTTACAAAATAATTATAATACAATAGATAATATGTTCTTTCTCAACAAAATCAAGCCCTGTTTGTTTGGAAGAAAAAGCTGTAGTGATAAGTGAATTTAACACATGTAACTGTCATAAATATTCATTTATTTATTCATTCTTTACTGCAAATTGTTTAAAAACAATTTCATAGAAGGTATTTATATATTTAAATAAAAAACAATCAATGTATAGTAATTACAATGTTCGAGTTTCATTCAGGGCACTACTAAAAACCAAATAAGGTAAGGTTGGCTTTTTAAAGCCTTAATATGATTCATGTGAATAATTTATATATTATGTGACCTCGTAGGTACAATGATTAGTTGTAAAAATAACACCAGTAATTATAAATATAGCGACAAGTCAGAGAAAACCCTAAATCGACTGAGATCTGGTGTGGGAAACTGCCGCGACAATAGAGAACGATGGGGCTATCCGAACAGGACGAATCCGAAGCATGTGACTATGATGCAGCACAGACTATGCCACACTTGTTGGAGTGTCCATTGTGCCCTGTCACTTGCACTATGGAGGATATTTTTGACGCAACTCCACCTGCTGTGCGTTTTGCACAGTACTGGAGATCAGTTTGATTGGTTTTTTTTTTCACGGTTTCGACACGATAAATTAAATTTTAGTCAGAGAGACATTTGTAGACATATGTAAGAAGAAAAAATTAAACAATTAATATCACAGATTATTATTATTACTGACATCGAGAAGATTCTTACAAGGATCATTACAGCTAAAGGCCAATGCGATCACACAAGAAAACCAACGATATCTAGACAACAACATAACTACAACATGTGAAAAGTTAAAAATCAGATGCATTATTATATGCAGTCATGATTTTCATATAAAGTTAAAATAAATCTTGGTAAAATCAGTGTAATGTACGTAATTATGTTAAGTCATTAAACATCTCCCGTAGTATTTATTTATGTACTTGTATAGTTTACAAGTCATAAACAAGTAGGTAAGTAGCGTCGATAGTGAAGGGAACTATTACATATGTGCAAAGGGAGGGAATGCATAATTCATTATACTTAAGTGACAGCGAGAGGAGAGCGTAAATCAAACAATTCAAATCAAAAATAAAATTATTATACTTTCTTATCTATTCAAGTAAAAACAAACAAAGTATTATTATGGTGCAATCAATAAAGTACTTAATAATATTTTTATAGAACCTACGCTTTAAATTAAAATATGTTCCACATTTATCATATGTCCTTGAGAGCTTAAGAATTACCTAATTAGAATCGAAGAATCGTAAAATGGAGTCAAAGAAACAAATCATCAAACATTTTCATCATTATCAAGAATTAAATCATCTATTTCTTTTTTTCTGGTACTATAATCTACCGTAATGACTCGCATACAAGTGGATGTGAAGAATATAATATAATGCTTATCTTTAATTGAAACCACTTTAAAAGTTATGTATTTTTAATGTCATCGAAGAGATCATTTACAGAATCTTAAAAACAGTCACTCGATAGTAATAACTGTTACAAAAAATAATGTTGTTAAATTCAGTGTGTGATACATTAAAATATGAAAATATTACTAAATATATAGCTGTGTGATATGAAGTAGTAATACCTACATAATAATATAATCTAGCTAACGTTATTTTTATAGTAACGTTAGAACTATAAGCATGCAGCGCGACTAGCATGCGATTTCTGTGAGTATGAAAGTACCGGTAGTAAAAAATGATAATAACATTTTATTGCGACGCTACCTGCGAGATATTAACAATAACAAAAATAATATTATCTTCTGTTAGAACTACAGTATGTAGATATATACGTTACACGTGAAAAGTAACAACCTTGTGTTATTATGACAACGATGACACAAAATATTATGTATAAACTTATTCAGGAAGTGCCTTCTAACAATGTAGCTGCATACCTACTCATAAAAGTGAATATTAACATTTTATGTAGTTACATATGTACTTGTACATACTGTAGTAGGTACATAACGTCATTGGTTCAATGAAACCTCTTATGTGCTCCAAACCAAATTTTACAGGGGATGAAAAAAACTGTTTAAAAGTCCACAGATCAACAAATGTAATCAAACTTATTATCAAATTCATGTTAAACTTTGACGTTTTTACATGATTTTGATAATAAGTTTGATTACATTTGTTGATCTGTGGACTTTAAAACAGTTTTTTGCGTCCCCTGTAAAATTTGGTTTGGAGCACATAAGAGGTTTCATTGAACCAACGACGATAATGTACATAAATCTAACATTCTTTCTTTTTCCTTCGGCAAGGCACCCGACACCGAGTGAATTATGCCTGAATTATCATTTGTCTATAGATTGACTGTGAGTACGTCGCCTTAGCGTAGATGGTATTTTTTAGTAGTAGCTACCATATTAGTCGCCACGTGTGACAAGTACAGCTCAAGGGCATTGTGATCATATCTAACTTTAGACATGTCAACTTTGTAGTGAGCTCTGCTGTATAAACTCTATTTTGTGTCTCAGCTTCTATAGCTCCACTGCAAAACAGAGATTGGATTAGCTTGGAAAGTTTTAACATACTGAAGACTTCCTCTCGTATCCAGATATCTCAGAAGTCGAGTGACTCCTGTTTATCAGCTGTTCTGTTGTTTTTGTTCTTATGGCCGAATCACATCCTAAGTACCTATTTTCTATTATTTTATTCAAGAATTATGATATTTGAGTACAAAGAAGCAATAAAGATAGTCAAGTAGGTACCTATATACGAGTACAATTATGTATTATTATTGTCTATGTTATTATTTATGTATTGTCGAGGGTGGTCGATGGCATCCCTACTCAGTAAGAGTAGCGCTACATGTTCCACTCCATTGAGCACACAACGAAGATCTTATAAATAATAAACACGGCCACCTCTCATTAGATATTAAGTACTTCATTATATAAGAATATAATATCTTTGTACATATATATAGGTTGTTGAAGGTATTTATTTAAGTAACAACAGGGTTCTATCTATCTATACCATCACGGCATGGGTTACCCGAACAAATAAAATTACTGCAAAGCCTATGAAATATTAAGTATAGATCTGCCTACCACTAGATTTTGTAAGTTTTTCTACATCTTACCACAACAAATGAATATTATAAGAAAATTTGACTTGATTGAAAGAAAATCGTTGATTATTTAGAAATTTGGTTTCTACTCGGAACCTGTACTCCTAAGGGTGCAAACACAAAGAAAGCAGGTTGCCAGCACCGATCAGTGCCGGTGAGCGCGGGCAAAGTAAATCTCAATCGGCGTTCCTGATTTTACTATGTGCATGTTCATTGAAATGCATGCAACCATTCTCGGCGCCGGTAGACGCAGGCATCTGAAAGCAGGGAACCTGCTTTCTTTGTGTTTGCACCCTAAGACCAGCGTTAAAGATAAAATAAGAAAAACAATGCCGTAGTAAGCAGGTATTTCAAACACATTAGGTATGTATGGCGACCGGTGTGGCGCAGACCTTTATCAAATTGTCTTGGGTCTGGGTGTTACATATATATGTGTTCAGTGCTAAGTATATAATTATGAGTATCGTCGTGTTAGTTCCATAATACAAGTCTCATATCTTAGTTTGGGTCTAGCTCGTCATGTCTATACATCATGTTATGTTATGTTATAGGTATTTAAGATATTGAACATTTTCAATTCACGAGCGTGGATGTACCTACGCTGGCATTCATCTTGAATGCCTTACTTATCATGGCATCACATGATGTATTACTTGTTTATTATGTGCAGTACAAGTTCACTGGTTACATCCACTTGTGGAATATAATATGATATTTATTTTTGTAATTATTTACTCATTCATCATAACCAGTTACACACTTCAGACAACACATAAAAATAATTATAATATTATATCACAAGAAACAATGCATTACCCAATTTAAAAGTGAATACGAATTAATTAATTGATATACATATTATTTCAATACTTACTATACTATACTATACTATACCCTCACGCCGTGTCCCAAGTGGGGTAGGCAGAGAGAACGGAACGCCAAACAGATCTATCTTTACACACTTCCTTCGCTTCCTCCACATTCATACAGTTCCTCATACACGCACGTCGGTTCCTCTTACTCAACACGCGGCCGTCCTTGAGAATTTGATCCACGTGATCAAGCCACGTGGTTCTCGGACGCCCGCGTTTCCTCACACCCTTTCTTTCAGATAAGTATATCCTCTTTGTCATTCTTTCCTCTTTCATTCGTTCCACGTGACCAAACCATCTCAATTTATTTACACGCATTCTGTCCACAACAGTCTTCTTGCATCCGCTCATTCTTCTAATATCCTCATTCTTCACTCTATCACGCAGCGTTTTACCAACCATTCTTCTCAACGATCGCATCTCTACTGCATTTATTCCACTTTCGTCCTTCTTCAACCACGTCCATGTCTCGCTTGCATACGTAAGTGACGGTACCAGAATGGTATTGTGCACCAGCATTTTAGCCATGTTCGACACATTGTCATTGCTGACAATGGGTCGAAGTGCACCGTTTACTCTAGCACCGGCCACTTTCCTTCTTTCAATGTCCCTATCGCATCTTCCATCCCTCGTAAACATACTTCCCAAATATACATACTCACTTACTTGCTCCAAACATTCGTCACCAACTTTAATCTCGCAAATCGTTTTTTCATTCTCTCTTTCAAAAACAAGAACTTTCGTCTTCATAACGTTCATTTTCAAACCATTCAAATTGCAACTATCATACACACACGTAACAATCTCTTGTAAGTCCCTTTCACTCTCAGCCATTAACACCAAATCATCTGCGTACATCAATGCATTCACCCGAAACCCATTCAGCTCGACACCAACATCCATCTCTTTCACAGGTCGCATACAGTAGTCGAAGAATAGGTTGAACAGCCACGGAGACATGACACAACCTTGCTTCACTCCTTTGGTGAGGACAAACCACTCCGAGAGAGTGTTATTTACCCTCACGCAAGCGGAGCTTCCCACGTAAAGTGAAGATATTGCGCGGATCAACCGGCTGCTCACCCCATACTCCGACAACACGCGCCACAACCTTTCCCGGTCCACTCGATCATATGCTTTCTCCAGATCCACGAACGCACAAAAAAGCCTCTGGTGTTTACCCAGAAACTTCTCTATAACCATTCGCAGGGAGAAGATCTGATCGGTGCACCCTCTGCCATTCAAAAAAGCTCCTTGCGCATCCCATATCTTACACTCAGTTATCTTTCGTACTCTCTCAATCAAAATTCTACCATACAGTTTCCCTATTGAGCTCAGCAAGCCAATAGCCCGATAACTCCCGCATTCAACCCTAGAGCCTTTCCCTTTGTACAGGGGGCAGATGACAGCCCTCTTCCAATCCTCTGGTGTAACACCTTCTCTCCAACAATCGTTGAAAAGCTCCAAACACCACGCGAGAGCCCCCGGTCCACCAGACTTGATGAGCTCAACGGCAACACAATCATTCCCTACAGCTTTACCGCACTTCGCTTTTTTTAATGCATTCAAAATCTCATTCATGTCTATCATATCGTTTTCATTCACACTGCTTTCACTGTCGTCATACTCATTTGCATTTGTACCATCACATTCAAACAGATCTTCGAAATATTCCTTCCATCTCTGTAGCACACATTCATCATTCACTAACACACATCCATCCTTGTCTTTTATCCCTTTCATACTGTTCACACTTGAACCCGTCCTCTTTCGTTTCACTTCCTTCCAAAAAATCTTCATATTTTCACTCGCATACGTAGACAATTTCTTACATTCTTCATCTTCAAGCATTTTTTTCTTCATTTTCACAACTTCACGCACTTCCTTCTTGCATGTCTTGTAAACTTCTTTCTTTCGCTCTTTTTCACATGTGTCACACTGTTTCACACTCAGCAAGTCTTTCCAAGCATTCTTCTTCTTATCTACAGCTTCTTTCACATCATTATCCCACCATGCATCGCCTTTCTTACGTCCAACTTTAGCTTCACCACATGTTTCTTTTGCACTTCCTACAAGCACACTTTTTAAGACATCCCACCTTTCATTCATCGTTAGATCATTCTTTTCGTTCGCACTCAGCTTCTCATTCACAGTTTTTACATATTCATTCTTTACACTCTCATCTTTCAGTTTTTCGACTCTCACTCTCATAGCTGGCGTGGACTTTTGTGTTCTCGAACGCCAACCGGAGAATAGATTTATTCTTGAGACGACAAGAAAATGATCCGTCTCCAGCTCAGCGCCTCGATACACTCTAGTATCCGTGGTCGCCTTCCTGAGACGAGAGTCCACACACACGAGGTCAATCATCGATCTTTCATTCCCTCTCTCCCAGGTATACACGTGGATCTCCTTGTGGGCGAAAAAGGTATTCGCCACAAAGAGATCCATCTCCAAGCACACATCAATTATTCTTTTGCCATTATCGTTCACTCTACTGTCTCCATTCATTCCCAAAACACTTTCAAGTTCATTCCTCCTAACACCCACCCATCCATTCAAATCACCTGCCAAAATCAATCTTTCATTTTCATTTTTATCTTCTGCAATCTTTCTCACGCCATTCCAGAACTCTTCCTTTTCCGTCTCTATGGCATCGTTCCCAGGACCATACCCAACTATGAGTAAGATCCTAGTCATCCCCACTTTGAAACGGATCCAGATTAGCCTGGAGCTTACACATTCATACCCTTTCATACATTCGCTCATTCTTTCCGATAAAAAAGCACCCACACCTTGACATGCGTGTTGTGTGTCTGGAACACCAGACCACAACTCGATCCTTCCATCACTTTCTTTAATACTTCAATACTTCAATAGCTCAAAAAGGTTTTCATGTATTATTAAAAAAATATGTATGCGGGTGTAAGTTTATTTGTAGTCTGTTACCTATAGCACAAATCATCTGGTGTCGCAAATCATTTAAAAATTCCTTCCAAATAAAAAAATATGAACGTATGTAGTATATAAACAGATTTCATCTTAAAAATATCTTCAAAAAGAGTTAATGTGGGTTTGTCTATTTTTGGATAAGATCTGAAGATAAAAATAATCTTCTCTCCTACTTAAGAATACCTATAAAGTTGTGTAAAAACTTGTTGTGTGTAGGCAGTAGTAGAAAGTACTAGTTTTCACTTGTTTAACTTAAGATAATCGTTATATGATGTAGAATCCTTATCTCCCGAATCCTCGGAAATCCTGGATATTATCAGAAACCGATCACCCTGAGGGAATACACCAGACTCTCATTGTGTGGGTGTGTAAGAGTGAAGTGACTCTGGTCGTAAAGTGCGGGGAGTCGTAAATCTTATCAGACGCAAGGAGCGATACCTGGAGGAAGTGGGTGGGTCTCCGTAGGTCTTATTTAAGGTGTATGAAGTATACCTAATATTAGGTATATTGGGTGGCTAACTCACACACAATGATCACCTTCTATGTTTTCAATAATATTGAAAGAAATATTTAGTATATATAGGTTTATTATAATGTTGTACAGGGTGTGAAAATGAAGAAAATGCATTTTTTGGTAAATATATAGATAAAAAAAATACATCACATAGTTGAATCTAATTAATTAAAAAATGCTGACCGAATGCTTTGATATTTTTGCGTACTATTATATTGTTTAGCATACATACCTAATTATAGAAAAACTATACTGTCCAATACTCACCAATTATATTAATTGAACATGCTCTCATAGAAATCAGTCTGGCCACAATAAAATGAATAGGGAAATAAGTTCTAATGCTAAAGAAACGTAGTTTCTGTTGTAGGGTCATAACATTATTGAAGCAAGTTTGGTAGTTTTCTCTAATTATGTAGATAAAATAAAATATTATCATATATACTGTATACACAGTGTTGGTACATTTAGGGATGAGACGCTGGTATTGGCCGTATAATGTATCTATCTACTACCACCGATAA
Source organism: Athripsodes cinereus (assembly GCA_947579605.1). Classification (NCBI taxonomy): domain Eukaryota; kingdom Metazoa; phylum Arthropoda; class Insecta; order Trichoptera; family Leptoceridae; genus Athripsodes; species Athripsodes cinereus. The sequence goes on along the minus strand of OX388324.1, from coordinate 21,732,406 downwards.
TTATATTCTTAACCCTCTGCAACTGAGGTGGCTTTTTAGTTATTATTCTGCTGAGGAGTGGTCTGACAGACACTCATTTTAAGTTCCATTATTGCCATTATTTAAAAAGTTTTGAATATTTTTGACATGGATCGGAAGAATGAGAAGGCTGAGAAATAAAACATGAGTACAGGTTTAACAAAAAAAAAATTAATATATTCTAAAGACAAAAAGAAAAACATAAGCATGAATTTGTATGGTTTCAAAATTAATCGGGAATCTATTACGAAATCTGTTGGTGGTTGCTTCAGACCCTGCCTCGGCTGAGGATGGTATGGCAGAGAGTGTCTTATATTGGGTATTTCCAGAAGTCGCCTCTCGTTGTGATTGTTGGGGACAGTACTGCTTAGTGGTCCATCAGAGTCGATGTTGTTCCGATGAAGTTCAGATGATGAATGATATCAGTACTGACTTGGTAGATGGTAGTAAGGGGCGCTCGCGCAGGGGTCGCTACTGCGCATGTCCTCCCCGCTCTGTAACCACCCCTCCACAAGGTTTTGGTGCTGCCCCAGAGGAAGCCCACGTAATCCACGTTCTCTTTTTGATTTCACCATACGTTGAAAGGGGTACATGTATAATAGGTACTATATTATAAATAGGTACGATGTTTAATTACTAAAGGCGGGAAGACAGACACGATTTCGCCACACTGATGAAATAGGAATTTACTTAGGTATAGTTAGTGAGTTAGTTGGATAGCGAAAAAAATAGGTATTAATTTATTAGTAGGTAAGGAGATTTATATTTTTGAATCATCAGCACAGCAAACACACGTCAATCTCGCCCACCCCCAGTTGATCCAAAAATATGAAATTGTGTTACATTATTACAAATATATGGAATTGGGTTACATTATTACTGAAAATATGAAATTGTGTTACATTATTACAAATATATGGAATTGGGTTACATTATTACTGACAATATGAAATGGTGTTACATTATTACATATATATATAGAAGGGCGCCAGAGAATTTTTGTTTTTTTTTAATTGGGTAAATCCTCAAACCAATAGAAGTAATGAATGAAAATAAGCATGAAGATTAATTATAAGTTTCTGAATTCTAAAGACACGTAATTTTTCACAAATAAGCATACTAATAAACCAGAACATTCTGCAAACAACACACCCACATCTCGAGAAATCAATAGGCATATTTAGATAGCTCAAAATATCACATAATATTATAACTAATTTTTACCCAAACAATCAAAAGAGAATCAACATTCCTCGTCGTATACAATATTACCTATTTTTATAACATACATATTTTTTTTATATAATATAACGGGCAACAGAACAGTATTATTTTTCATTTCACAATTTTACATCATTTTATCTTTAATGTCAATAACTAACATAACATAATTTTATAATATAGGCATCAGAACCTTTCGCAATTTTACATCATTTTATCTTTAATATCAATAATTAACATTACATATTTTTATAATATAGGCATCAGAACCTTTCGCAATTTTACATCATTTTATCTTTAATATCAATAATTAACATTACATATTTTTATAATATAGGCATCAGAACCTTTCGCAATTTTACATCATTTTATCTTTAATATCAATAATTAACATTACATATTTTTATAATATAGGCATCAGAACCTTTCACAATTTTACATCATTTTATCTAATATCAATAATTAACATTACATTTTTTTTTAATAATATAGGCATCGCCCAATAATCACAAATTAATATACATATGAGTTATGCGAATGTATTATTTTCTAAACTACTGCGAAAAATTCAGACAATATTTACAATGTCAGAACTCTCCCCAGTGTCCATGATAATATACTCTCAATTTTGATATTTTATCATTTTCATATTATTTACACACATTATCTACATCAATGTTAATAGCTACTTACTACGTACTACATACTAATATATACAACTATTTAATATGTTCTAAGAGTTACTTTTAACTGTTTACATTGCACCAGAATCTTCAGGTTCTTCAGGAACTAGCCTGAGATCGTCAGAATGGATTTTGATGGGTTTCCCATTCTTCTCCACCCAGTACACGTGACCCCGGCCCACTGGGAAAAGAATCTTATGGGGACCACTCCATTTCGGTGCAAATCCCGCGTGGAACCCAGCAGCTTTATTCGACAATGGGTGTTCTCTAGTCATCACTTCTTGCCCCGTCTGAAAACGGGACACGGCATGTGACTCAGGGGCGTACGTCCGACTATATTTCTCCTGATTCTTCCGCATAACCTCGTCTATGACCCCACGATCCCGCTGATCAGGGGTAACCGAGTCAGATACAGTGCCCAATTTCCATTCCCCTGGACGTTTGGTTTCTAAGCCAAATAGGGCGTGGCTTGGAGTGCACCCTATGGCCTCATTCTGTCGAGTTCGAAGGGAACCGAGAATCTCATTAAGGTAGTCTTCCCAATAGCGATGTGGGTTATTCTGCAAGCGTATTCTTAATGCTTTTTTAATCTCCTGGTTTCGTCTTTCCGTTACATTGCTGCGTGGATGATATATGGACGTAGTCCAATGTATACATTGCCACCGACGAAGAGCCACCTTCCAGGCTCTATGCCCGAACTGCGCACCATTATCCGTCAACAACACGCGTGGGTAGCCAAAACGAGGGAAAATTTCCGTTTCGAGTTTTCTAATTAATATGTGGGCTTTTGTGGAACGTAACGCAAATGCTTCGACCCACCGTGTATACATATCAGTGACTACTAATATTGCCTTATTACCTCTCGTGGACGTGGGATAGTTACCCATCAAGTCAAGGGCAATTATCTCGAAGGGATATTTTGCTTGACAGGCTCCTTGAGGTGCCAACGGCCTTGTTGGGCGACCTCGAGCTCTGAGACAAATCAGACACCTTCTGACGTATTGTCTTACGTCCTGATTCATGCCCGCCCAATAATAGTTTCTTTGAATAGCCCTTAATGTCTCTTTTATTCCCGGGTGATTTGCCACATTACTGTCGTGATAATATTTTATTACTTCTGTCTGATTCGCTTGGGGAACAACTACACGTGCCGTATCCTGTTCTTTATACCACAAATAGTGATTTTTCAACATAAATTTTGAAAGGTACTTCTCCTGCGCCGGGGTAGTGGGTTTATAAGAACGCAATGACCTACGCCTAAGCTTATGAAGTATTTTCGTGACTTTTTTATCAGTCGTTTGGTTCTGACGTATTGAATCGACAAGATTCCTCTCGGGCCCTTCCGGGAGGTTTACGTCAGGCACAACCGTTGACTCGTCCGCATCAATTTGTAAGTACACGGCTGGCTCCACCACGTTAACTCCTACCTCTTCTTCCTTTGGATTTCTAGATAAACAGTCAGGTAATTCGTTAGCGCTACCTGGACAATGTTCAATTTCGAAGTCAAACTCCTGAAGCAATAGAGCCCATCTTGTAAATTTCGCCTTTTCGTTTTTAACCTTCATCATCCAGGTAACGGCCCGGTTATCGGTGCGCAACAGAAAACGTCCGGATTCAAGATATGGGCGATATCTCTTTATCGCCCATACAACGGCCATGGCTTCTTGTTCATTTGAATGCCATTTTCTTTCCGCATCATTAAATCGGGAACTAGCGTATGAAATTATATCTTTACTCCCATCTTCCCTGAGTTGGTATAGTACGGCTCCCACTCCTAATTGACTCGCATCGGTTTGTAAAATAAAACGTCGTGAAAAATCCGGTCGAGAGAGTTTAAGTGGTAATGAAATAGCCCGTTTTATATTGATCATAGCCGTTTCCGCATCATCTGTCCATTTGAAACTTTTCTTGGTGCTCAGTAAGTCAGTCAGCGGAGCGGCGATTTCGGAAAATTTTGGCACGTACTCCCGCACCCAATTACATAAACCAAGGAATTTTCTTAATTCTTTTCGAGTCCGTGGAGGTTGAGAGCACGCAATCGAAGTTCCATACGACTCTTTGGGACGATTACCATCCGCTGAAACAATATGTCCTAAATACTCAATTTCGGTCTTACCAATCTGACACTTATCAGGAGCGCAACGTAGGTTGAATTGTTGTAAACGTTCTAGAACTAATTTTAAATGCCGCAAGTGACTTTCCCAATCGGGAGAAAAAATAACAATATCGTCCAAGTAGACTATACAAAACTCCCGTATGTATCCTGCCAATACTTCCTGAGTCATAAGACGCTGGAAACACGCTGGGGCCCCCTTTAGACCGAAGGGCAAAACCTTAAAGTGATAGGTAGCACCATCAGGAGTAGTAAAACCTGTGAGATTCCTAGATGTCACGCTTAAAGGGACCTGCCAATACCCGGATTTCAGATCAATGCACGAAAAATACTTTGCCCCTCCCAAATCTTTAAGGGTCTCTTGGATGACGGGAAGTACGGAAGGTTCATTTTCAGAAACTTCATTCAATTTACGGAAATCTATACATAGTCGGTAATCACCCGTATCCTTTTTCGGTACTAAAATTATAGGGAAATTATATAGCGAATTACTCGGTTCTATGACACCATCTGCTAACATTTCTTCTATTTTTTTATACAAAACTCTTTTTTTGTTGTCTGACATACGATAAGGGGGAACTCTAATAGGTGTATTATGCTTGACCCTAATATTATGCGGTGTGAGTGGGGCCGGACCTGCATAAGGAGTAAAAAGGTCTTTGAATTCTTTCAGAACACAAAGAACGTCCTCCCTTTCACTCTTGTTTAATTTACTTATGTCCGGAAACTTTACTTCCCCAATACTTTCCCGACATTTCATAGGAACCAAATGTACTGTTGATCTAGATTCGAGGCCAAAATGTAAAGTATTTCTCATAAAATCTATAACCGCACCCTGCGACTTCAACCACTTATATCCCAAGATTAATTTTTCTCTAATTGAGTCAACTACTAAAAACTTTACCTGCATCTTGACTCCCGCTATACAAATATTTAATATGATTTCACCATCCACATGTAATCTACCAGTTGCAGCCCCTGTATATAAATTTTCTACATCACATCGTATTGGAGAATCTTTTATTAATGATTTATGAATTATATTATGGGAAGCCGCAGAATCTATAAGTGTAATTATATCTCTGTGATATGTGCGTGAGTCTGTACTAGATAATATATCTGTTCGCACTCTAGTTACTATTGAACTTTCCGTGGTGGTATTGTTAAAAACGCCGTTTTGATTACTTCTTAAGCCCGAGCAAGATGGCCGGCTACCCCTCTCGGGCGGGACACGTTTAAAGACCGCAAATACCTATTCCTTTCCTCACAATCTTTGTTAAAATGTCGTCCTGGACAATATTGGCATCGGGGAAGTCGCTCGGTTCGAGGCGTAGACTCTCTATTCGGAGTAGTAAATACTATACCCGAGGGAAAGTCCATTCTCCTGACCATATCTTCGACATCTTTAAACTCATACTTTCCCGACGCCACTACTAAGTCTCTGTAACGAGGTGACATCATATTTACAATATTTCTACTTATATCCGGTGTTACTTCGATTGCGTATAATCTGTTATATAAAGCACGTTTTCGTTCTAAGAACAACGAGCCGCTCTCGTTTGTATGCTGGTGATCACCATAAAAGTTGGACACCAAGGAGCCGTACGCATCTTTCACTCCATAACGACTTAACAAAATGTTTTTAAAAAACTCCCATTCACAGCCGTTGCATCCCAGACGATTCCACCAAGATTTCGCTTCCCCTCCCAGCCGACTAAGAGCCTCCTTAACACGTTGTTCCCCATATATGCCTCTGGTCAAGAAATAACTTTCTCCCCTACGTAAAAACTCTTCTAGATTCTGTTCAGGCCTACCTGAAAAGGTATCATCCCATCCCATATGTATGCCGGAGCATGTTCGTTCGATAGGATATGTATTGTAAGGGTTTTCTTCCTTTTCACGTTTCGGTACCTTTGGGACTGTGGGTGTAAGTGAAGGAGCCGATGGTGAAATAGGTGGGGGGTTCGGCGTTGAACCCTGAGATAAGTTAGGTATTGAACTCGATGTTGGTAAAGGTACGGAATTCACAGATGCCGTTTTGGGTTTAAATACATCCACTAATTTAGCAATCACAAACAACACAATAAAGAAAAATCCAATTCCTAGTAAATGTATATTATCCATAGCCATACTAAAAATTTTGCATTGTATGTAATCAAAAAAATAATATGCTAGTGCCATTCCTACTATAAGTATAGTTATAAATATATCTTTAGGATGACGAATTAAATGATATAACAACCAAATAGTCGCAAGAATAACCTGAACGTTCAACCAAAGCTCCACAACTGACACAACCGTTTCAGCTGTCCAACTCATTTGTAATTATGTACGATAAAAATATAATAAATTTCAAATACTAGAAACAATAAAAAAAAACAAAATCTCCTACAAAACAAAACAATCATGTTGTTTTCCGATTCATTTCTTTATTTTTTCGCAGACGTATTTTTCCAATAATAATTAAAATAGGTGTGCTTCCAGTGGCATCAAATATTACAATTTATAACAGAAATAATTTCAATGTGAGTGATCTACATAACAGAATTGCACAACCATTGTGAAATTCCGTTTCTTGTATCAAAAAGTTTCAACAGCACCAAAATAATACATCATAATTGTCAATAAAATTCAACATAGAAACAATATATCAACACAGGTACATACATAATAATGGGGAAAAAAATATAGTTGAAAAACTCCATTCGTAGTAAAACCTAAATTTTATAAATATGGTTACGTAAATTATTTTATTCCATCGTTGCAATGACCTTGAAATCAATTTCGTTATACAAACGTTTACGCTAATACGATTCATTCACTACTTAAAACAAGTATTGCGCAATAATATCGAAATATTATATCAATACGAATAAGGGGCGTCATACTATTATAGTAATTTCGTAGTTAATGTTAGCATTTGGGTTGTTTTTATGCACACAAACGTAAATATTTTTCATTTATAACAAAAGGAATATGTAATTATACCCTATAAATTAACCAAGCATAAGAAAAATTTCAATTGAATATGTTCAAATCAGTAAATACACATAACATAATGTACTTTTAAAAATATAATGTAAACTAAAACTACTCTGAAAAGAAAATAATATTAGTGTAACGGGTCGTGGATTCTCCAACTCGCTTGCTGGAACGGTCCCAAAGTTGAGGCGCCAATTGACATGGATCGGAAGAATGAGAAGGCTGAGAAATAAAACATGAGTACAGGTTTAACAAAAAAAAAATTAATATATTCTAAAGACAAAAAGAAAAACATAAGCATGAATTTGTATGGTTTCAAAATTAATCGGGAATCTATTACGAAATCTGTTGGTGGTTGCTTCAGACCCTGCCTCGGCTGAGGATGGTATGGCAGAGAGTGTCTTATATTGGGTATTTCCAGAAGTCGCCTCTCGTTGTGATTGTTGGGGACAGTACTGCTTAGTGGTCCATCAGAGTCGATGTTGTTCCGATGAAGTTCAGATGATGAATGATATCAGTACTGACTTGGTAGATGGTAGTAAGGGGCGCTCGCGCAGGGGTCGCTACTGCGCATGTCCTCCCCGCTCTGTAACCACCCCTCCACAAGGTTTTGGTGCTGCCCCAGAGGAAGCCCACGTAATCCACGTTCTCTTTTTGATTTCACCATACGTTGAAAGGGGTACATGTATAATAGGTACTATATTATAAATAGGTACGATGTTTAATTACTAAAGGCGGGAAGACAGACACGATTTCGCCACACTGATGAAATAGGAATTTACTTAGGTATAGTTAGTGAGTTAGTTGGATAGCGAAAAAAATAGGTATTAATTTATTAGTAGGTAAGGAGATTTATATTTTTGAATCATCAGCACAGCAAACACACGTCATTTTTTTAGTTTTTTGTGAGTATTTGACATGTATGCAGACACCATTTGAAAAAATATGGTTTAAAAAAAACAGATATAAGAAATTACAAGATATTTATTAATGCTAATAAAAAAATCACCATTTTTTTGAGAACAATTTATAAAAATTAATTAAATGAAAAAAACACATGAAATAAAAAAAGTTAGTAGAAATTTGTTTTCTGTTAATTTTTGTTAAAATGTAAAAAAATAATTAAAAAAATCGTTAGAGCGTTTCTCTAAAAATCGGCTTCAAAGTACGTCCTCTCAGTCCTGGTAAATTTGTGCCGAGCATTGTAGGCAGACATGTTTTTTGCATGCATAACGAGTAAATTTTGTCTTCCTTTCAATTAAATCGCAGTCTTTAATCTTTCTTTTCAATTCACTCGTAAAAATTCTGCACAATATTCTTTCACGCGATGTCCCAGATTCGTTTTGTTCAGGGGCAGTTGGGAAATCTCGTCCTAAGTCATGATTGCGCAATTCTCTCGGCAATTTTTCATTATACACCCGCTGTGTCATAATAGGAAGGACAAGTTCCCTAGCAAGGCCTCAAATGAAATTTGCTCTCCATTTATTGAAAAAAAATTTTTTTATTGAAGTGATGTTAGGTAGACTCTATGAATTTACTGAGCTGATGTATGTGAGACACTATGAAAAAATTACTATGTTACTGACGTTAGGTCTAACAGACCCATCATTTATTACTGACGTGAGGTATGTCAGACACCCATCAGCTATAGATCCACACATGTACTCACGACGGCCGTCGTTACTGTACTGATGATTAAAAGAATAGAATTTAGGAAGCTACTGAGCGAAACGGAAAGATAGGACTCAAAATGGCAACGTTGTTGCAAAAAAAAGATTTCGCGGTGTCTGACAGACCTCACGTCAGTTGCAGAGGGTTAAGGTAAATTTTAATATTCAGGTAAATTTTAATCTCTCCCAAAGCAAATTTTTCCAGTTAATGAGTGTCTTAAAAAATGTTTTGTTAAAATGTAGAACCCAATCAAATATACCTAAGTACTACTTTTAATAAAATAAATAAAATAAAATAAAATAAACTTTATTGTGACAATAGACAAGTACATTGTACAAAAGGCGGGTTTATTGCCAAATGGCAATTTCTGCCAACCAACCTGATGTTTGAAAAAAAAAAAAAATAAGAAAAATAATAAAGTATGCCAGAACCATAGAAAAAATAAAAAATAATAAATAAATATACCCATACAAAAATAAAAATAAATAAATAAATAAAAAAAAATATATATATAATACATGCATAAAGTGGAATGGGGAAAGGGGGACAAGGAAGGGGATGGAATTATGATGGGTTATTGAGAGCAAGATAGTGATGTTTCAGTCTACTTTTGAAAATGGAAATTGAAGGAGCAAGTCTGATCAGTAAAGGCAAATCATTCCATAACCGAGCTGCATGTATAGTGAAGGAAGATGTGACAAAAGATGTTCGATGAGTGGGAATAGTTAACGTACCAAGTGCACCAGAACGAAGAGGCAAGCCAACTTTTACAGTTTTATATAAGATCATTTTACCATGAAGCGTGATTTGTAGTAAAAATAAATATTTACTTTACATGCATTGCTCAAAGCACAAAGAATCAAATGCTTCTCTGTATTTGCATTACAATTTCAAAATTATACTATTAATGTTCCGTAGGTATTTAGAAATTCGCAGATGAAAATGTGTGCTTTTGTTTCAAAACAAATATTGTTATTCGATGTATGAAAAACAAAGAAGTTGTTATGAACTAAATGAAAATATGTTGAATTATTTCATAAAGTAGATAAGAATATAAGTAGGTAAATAATGAAAATACAGCATTTTTAATATGAGAGGATATTTAACTTTATGAACTCGTTTATAAATAAGAACCGAGTAGTTATAACAAAATCATAGCACTCCCTTTATAATAATAATCTAAGTTGAATTCATATAAAACGTGAATACCTTATAAATTCAATAATGTGCTATTCATTAATAAGTCTTAGTGCTTTATGATATATAAATCATCTTTAAACTGCATAGAAGCTTTTGATTTTGAGCTACAAAGCTTAGCTTTTGCAGAATTCTGGACTCCCCTGAGGCTTTTATAACCCGGATATTAGTCCCGTGCAAGGGATGTTAATTGGTTTGGAAGCTTATATAAGGGAGTTTGAATTAGTGTTCTAATTCAAACTCCCTTATATTCTACCAATTGCAAAAAGCAGACAAAAGAGTTCAAACTATTCAATTCTAAGCTTTGACCTAGCATAGTGATTGATTTTTATTTTTCATCATTCTAATAGAATAATTTAATAATCAATATTCGAATATTTTTTTTTCATAAAATGTTCATTTTTTCATCACCGAATTTGAACATCGAATCTTTTTCTCGAAAGTTTTAAAATATGTTATTAGCAGGCAATCGAAAAAAAAGTTTTTCAAATAACAAATCTGAAACGGTGTGTATGTAATATTATAAAAAGTATGTTAATATGTATTATAAACTAACTAAAAAAAAATACGCCATGTTTACTACTTCATACATTGGCTTATCCAAATATTAGAAATGTCGTAATAAGTGAATATATATTATTATATTAGTAAACAATGAATAGTGAAAACTTAAACAGGGGTACAAAAGGCAACTATCCTTCTGATTCAATATAAATACAATATTATTACGAAGGTTAAATTACTTGGAGACAGTAAAGATTTAACATTCAGTTTAGTGGCTTAGTAATAGGGATATTAGGTAATGACCATTGTGACCTCTTATTATTGAAATAATTGAGGATCCTTTGCTCCCTAATAATATATACCTATTTAATTATAACGACAGGAATGTTTTTAACTGTGAAAATGGCTAAATTACAAAAGAATCTCTGAATAGAACAACAAACATATTGTATGTATGTTTCTTGGATGACTACTAATAGAAGAGAAAAGTTTTTTTATAAATATTAGGAAGTCTTCCATTCTCATAACTTATTTTCTGTTTACATTGATTTGCACATTTACATGTATGTGATGTGAATGCTTTCGATTTTAGTTAAAGGATTAGTTTTTTTTCCTGTTACATTTTTATTAAAACTTGAAAATTTTCGTACGCTTATTCAAATAACTTCGTACTTGATACAAAAAAGAGTATAAAAATACTTGACGTGATATAAGAAAGAGTATAAAAATACTTGACGTGATATAAGAAAGAGTGTACATCCTTCGAAAGACTTCGGAAAAATATATCTATGTATTTATAAAAACATATTTTTTATACTTTGTATAAAATAAATGTTTATAAAGGGAAGATAAGTATTTTCGTAATAAGTCGATTTGTATTTTCTGTTATCTATTATATAGAGATCTGTCATTACCATTCCCAACTAACTCCGAGTTTCAGATTATTGTCTTTATGCTGATAGAGCCATTTGCTTTTCCTCTGTCTGTGTACAACAATATGTATGTAACTAGAATAGTGTTATTTTATAACAAGTAAGTACCTGCCAACGGTATTGGATAATAATAACTTTATATAATAAATGTAGACCAGTAACAATACTCATTTAAATATAACAGAAAAAATGTTACAAACTGCAATAGTTTACATCAAAATTTTGAGGAAACCTGTTAGATTATAATTGTAATAAAATAAGTAAATAAGGACATACCTGCTTATAATTTTGAATGGTATCTTGTATGTTGAAGGCATTCCAAAAAAGATGTATTACGCAATCCGTAGTTCCTGTAACAAAAAATAATACATATAATAGGTATATAATAAATTATAATATCTAAAAAAAATTGTTCATGAAAGTTAACAATACAATTATCACAATATTTAATATTAAAAATAATACAATATTCTACCTCCCTAATAGAGATATCTCGTGAATAGGGAGGGGAACAAAATAAATATAAATATCCGAATAAGATAATTTTCTAAAATTATGCATGAGTTATTACTTTTTTTACCCGAATGTTTATTAAACACGAGCGCTTTCATCAAGCATCAAGCTAAACATTATAAATCAAGAAAAGTGAGTATAATTTTTTTGTAAAAAAAAAAATCTGATAATGATATTTGGAAAAAATAGGTGAGGAAATATACAATTGTTAGTAGGAGAAGTCAGAATAATAATTGTGTATGAATAATGGGTAGAAAATAATTAGAGTATAGCAGAGGGTATTTAAATACTTACATAATTTACCATATTTTTGTATACTCCCAGAGTTTCTAAAGCAAATAATTTGCTCTACTGGCTTTCTGATTTTTTTTTACATCAACATCGTGATTATGATCAGTGCAATAATCGGCTATCTTCAATTATTTAACAATGTTGTTGTTAAATACATTATTTCATTTCTTAAAAACAAAATTGGTTTTAGTGTCACTTTAAATTGGTTTTAGTCTTTTTTAAAGTTAAACAATTAATATTCTTATATATGTATTTTTTCACAATGTAAGCACACAAAGTCTTCAATTAATAACCTTATATCTCTGTATTTTGATTCGAATATCAAAAAGAGGGATAATACATGTTTACTGCTTTTCAATTTTTTTATTTTTTTTTAAAAAAAAGGTATACCTACTTGGGTTTTTGTTCGAAACCCAAATACAACCCAAACCCAAATACAAATTAAGTAGGTACCTACTAAAAATATTTTATGTAGATTTTTAGTAGCAAAATAAACATAATATAGAAAGGCAAAGAAACATAATCAATAAATTTAAGGATATTAATAATTAAAAGATTTGTAGACAAGTAAAAAAATAATAGGATCAAAATGTATAAATATTAGTAGGTATGTGGTTGACATATTGAAATATTAAAAACTACTTTTTGAAGTGAACATTCAATAAGGAATATTATAAACACACAACAAAGTTATTAGGTAATTGAATTTCAGTAATAGTAATGTAGATACTTAAATACATTATTATGTAGGTATATTATGTATGTAGTGAGAGTTGTTAGTTATTTCATGCTTCAATGGAACACTTAAATAGCGGATTATTTCCATTTATTCTCCTACCATATGTTATATAATATAGAGATACCTACCTAAGTATATTATTTTGATTGACATAATTATCAAAGCATTGTAATTGAAAGTGAGAAATATTTATATATGACGTAGGTAGGTACATATATAATTTCTATAGCGATTCTTAAAAAGTAATAATAATTATTGTTAATGTTCTACATTTTGTATATACTTAAATATTTTATTATTATTTAAATTGTTGTACTTAATTATTTGATGTTATGTTAAATATTTAACCGTTTATTTTATGATAAATTCAAAATGTAGACTCCAATATTAATTTGTTGAATAAATGAGTTATGTAATGATAATTATTATAAACACTAACGCAATACGAAGAGGACATGCTTGTCTGAAAGAAGGAGTGTGAAGAAGTGCGGGCGTCCGAGAACTTCGTGGTTTGATCACGTAATTCAAATTTTCAAGGACGGTCGTGTGTTGAGTAAGAGAATTCGTCATGCGCGTATGAGAGGTTGTATGGATGTACAGGAGGCGAATGAAGTCTATACGGACAGATCTATATGGCATCTCGTTCTCTCTGCCTACCCCTATTGGGATGTGGCGTAAGGAAATGATATATAGATTTTATTGTAAATATAAATTTTTAAAAAAAGGCGTACGTATTGCGGCAATGTCTTCTATTCAACCTAATACAATATTTTTGATAAACATAAAGGTACTTTGTGATTTTAGATAAATATAAAATAAAATAAATGTAGGTAGGTTTTTATGGAATTGATTTTCACGATAAAACTTAACAGTTTTATATACATAATATATAAATAAAGTAAATAAACCTACATTTACATGAAATTTCTATTTTTATACATAAGTTTATCAATCAAATCAAAAGCAAAAGAGATTTCATCGACACTCTTTTTTTTAAAATAAAACTAATCAATAAATTTGCGTGTTTGTAATAAGTATGTCTTTTGAATACTAAATACTGAGAATTGTTGATGATTTTCTTTCCACGTTGTTTTTGTTTTGAATTTTCACAAATAATTAGTCATAAGTAGATACCATAATTATTCAACCACACATAACAATTAGAAACAAGCGAAAGTTTAATTTTATTTCGCGACTCCACGGGGACGAATAAAGCGCTCTCAGTCTGGGAAAACTGAAATTAATTTATTAGAAAATTTACTAACACGACATTTTCATCCGAGAGAATGGCGACGGTGGCGGAGCTTGTCACCAACTTACAATATGAATTAGCTCATCATAATAAATAATTTCACGTCTAGAAAAGCTTATGTGGTATTGCAGCTAAACCTGAAATTAAAATAAATTGTAATAAAGCTGCTTGCTCATAGTATGAAAACTATTGTTTGATATTTTCATGGGACCGCTGCTACTGGAGCTTCTGTTAAAATGGTATAGGTAGGTACCTACTTTAAATGAAAATAAAATAATGTGAAATGAAACTACGTTGGTACATAATCTCCCTACGGTCTCGTAATTTTAAAAGCTCATCTGTGTTACCTCCTATCCTTTACCTGCATATGTATACATAATGTATTGTAGTGATATGGTGGACATATTCATCACAGAGGAGCTTCATATGTACGTCCTGTGTTAGTTGCAAGAGGATATACCAGGCAGCTTTACTCAGAAATGTTCGTCTGTAAATTCATTATTTGCTTTGTAAACTTTGATTATTTGGCAATGTTTGCATGAGATGTATCGCAACGAGCATCGCGATGCTTCATATGCACAAAGTTGTAATATATGTAACATACCTACTATAAGGACTATGGATATGTTGTAACTACTTGTACATTCTCAAATGATTTTCACATGCCTGTATAAAGCGGATTTTTTTTTCTTATTCATAAAGTCTACATAATATAATAAAGGTATTCGGTGAATAGGGGGGATGTCATACACATCAGAACTCATATACAACTCCTCCTTATTCGATTATAGCCTCTTTATATTGGTACAGCTTTTTACACTTTTCTCGCCATTCTCATGAGGAGGTGTTTTGTGAATGTATTAACAAAATTATATGTACTACTACTACTATACCATCACGGCATATCGCACAAGTGGGGTAGCCAGCAGACCAGCTGCATATAAAACATGCAAACAAAATTATGTTTCTTATAATTAAAACTATGATTTGATATTTTATTTCGCGTACCTACTTTATAATTACAAATTTAATTTATAATTATATAATTATAAATTATAATTATAAATTAAATATATTTTTATTTTCCAATGGTCCGTATTAATAGGGAATTAAAAACAAACAAATTCGGAAAGTTGCTTAGATTTTATTATATCTTTTCAGCTTAGAATAAAGTAACTAAAGAAAAATGATACACAGGATTTTTGGCTCAAACTCTCAACACAAAAAATAAACATAACATGCATATTACGTTAGGCACTATCTAAACAAAAACAGCTCCGTTATATAAAAAAGTATATTAGAATTAAGTAATTAATTGACTCTACGGTATTTTCGGATATGCTCTAGAAAATAAGTGATAATAATCTTATTCTATTCTAGTTGAAATCTGTTAACAATCTGTTTTGGTCCCGCTACCATAAATAAATTAAAAAATCTGCCATTCAGGAGCAAAAGAATTAAAAG
Organism: Athripsodes cinereus; assembly: GCA_947579605.1. Classification (NCBI taxonomy): domain Eukaryota; kingdom Metazoa; phylum Arthropoda; class Insecta; order Trichoptera; family Leptoceridae; genus Athripsodes; species Athripsodes cinereus. The sequence continues at coordinate 21,716,826 of OX388324.1, read as the reverse complement.
AACAACACTAATAGTAGCAGCAACAGCAACATGCAGTCCACTGCTGATAGCGATACATTCATCTAGTATTCTGATTTTTTTTTCATACCGGATATGTTTTGTAAGAAAATAATATAAAACAGTACAAAATAGATAGCTAAGGGGATGCAGTGCTGCCAATTAAATCGAGTTGTGAATACGAAAATGAATTAACAAAAGCCAACTGCATCGAATGTGACGGATTCATCTCGAACAAAATATTGTAATGTATTTTTTTTTTCTTCATAGTATTTCCTGAATCTCCTTATATTGTGATGAATAAAAATAACTCTTATAAAATTGTAGTACGTATACGTATACAAATTTCATTAATATTTTTTCTGCTAATATTTTGGTTTGGTCATATGCAATTCAATAAAATATTCAAAACAATATCAGTTATATTAAGGTTGCACAATATATATATAATAATTGCAAACAAACTGTTTATTCTCTGATATAAAATTAGTTACTCTGAAGTATTTCATAGTTTTTTATTAACACTATAAAATTATGTATTTCTATAACTAAATGTAAGTTGATTCCATTTGGTTTTTATATTCCCAGTTGGTTGAAAATTAAATAAAAATCATTAAAAAATTAAAAACTACATCAAATAAATTGCTTGATACCTCGATCAATCGTGACCACAAATAGGCAGATGGAAATTTAGGGAGACCAGCTTTTAAAAAATAAAGAAACATTAAATAAAAAAAAATATGGATATTCTTTAGGTAGAGGTGATGATTATTTTGTTAAACTCCACATTCAATTATGAACATAAAACATAAATGGTTTAAGTCAAACTATTTTATTTATTGTTATTCAGATAAATGTACCTATCAATAAAGTTGTGAATTATATATAATTTTCACAATGTTAGTAAAAATAAATTTTTTACATAAATTTCATATAGGTATTGAAAATTAGCATAGATTTCATTTATATACGGTATATAGCTACATACTTACATAAAAGTGAAATGTTATATTCAAAGTTTACTTAGGGCCGGATTATATTATAGTTATTTAGTTTAAAGCACTTCTAAAGGTGGTAAGTATATTAATATTATATTGGAGAAACTAACTAAGTAGCTGGACAAAATTACTGAAATCAACTTGAAAGGTAATAATTTCATGGAATGTGTGAAAAATAATGAAAAATAAACTGCATAAATAACTCATCTTAATGATGACGTAGAATTAAGTTTGTATGTTATTATATAATATTATATATGTATGTTGCTATTGCTAAAAGCTTTCAGAGTATTCATTAAATTAATGGTGATATCGTTCATTCGGTTAAACTCCGTATGTACATAAGTATATTTCTTTAGAAAAAAATTCAAATAGAAAGTTTCAGATGTTCTGAATAGAGGAGGCTGGTTTCTGTCCTGTGCTCACGGGAAGAGCGCTGCGAGGCAAGATGAGTATGGTGGTGGTTGTGTGAATATCTTCAAAATTTCGAAAAATGGACTAAGTTCGATTCTCTTTCCAACAAATTTTCACGTATGAATAAATATATGACCACGCAGGTACCTTAGTATATTGAATTAAATTGTCAATGAAAAGGCCCACGTACCTGGTACTACCTAGTGTACGTAACTAACCTTCACACATAACAAATAATGATAAATAATGGCATTGTAAAATTATTTCATATTCAATTTCCTTTTAATATAAACAACTCCATACCTGATGACATAAATATCTGTACAAATGGTATATTCAAACAAAATACTAAATAAGCAAGAGATTACCAGCATCGGATAGATAAATAGTTCAGATAAAATATACATATCAGTTGATTTCACAATGGAGGCCTGTGCCCATCCGAAACCTCATCAAAAACTTGATTACGTAACGTAACCGCAAAAATCTGCCATTCATTATATGCATTTTTAATTACCGGTTAAACACATTAATTAAATCTGAAATATTATTAATAATCTGTTTTATCTATCTTGTGATAAGCTTGTCTCTAGGACAGTAGGCAGAAAATGTGAAGTCAGATAATGGAAATTAGTATATATTATGTATTAAAATGTACTACCAAGTAAAATTTTTCAATAAATGTATTTGCTAGGGCTTATCTCTATTAACATGAAAATGAGAAAATTTCGTTACTCGAAGACTTTGATACTCACAATAATATGTCTATGTGCGATTATTAAAATAAACTGATGATTAGATAGTGTTGAAGTACATAATTTATTGATGATGTCAAAACTCAGAAATGTGAGTAGAGTGCCTCACTGAATTCTAATAGTACTCTCACCCTAGATGAGGTCAATGATCTGGTGACTACAAATTGAACTTTTTATTCTTAAATTAACATTCAAATCCAATCACTTCTGATACGACCGCGTGAAATTATACTTATTTTATTATTTTTTCTCGCTCTTCTGTTCATTTAAAAAAATCATGTAAAAACGTGTTCATTTCACAGTAATTTATATTCTAAAATGATATTATCAAGTATAAAGTTCGAAATCCTCTTACAAACTCTCATATAAAATTATCTGATATATACCCACCCAACCATCTTCTTCCATATAAATGTATGTACATTTATTTTGTAAAAGATAATATTTGGAATTAAATCAAACACTGTTTTATTCCACTATGAGATTGTTTATTAGAACGTTTTCAACTACAATGTAGTCATCATCAGTAAGTATTGTGTTATTGCTGATTGTTTTAATTATTAGTTGAATAATAATAATAATAATAATAAAAATCTTTATTGCACAAAAAAACAAACATTATTAAAACACAAACATTGCAAAACCAGACAAATAAATTTGTGCAATGGGCGAGTTTATCGCAGAAACGCGATATCTTCCAACTAACCCATTAAACAAAAAATAAAATAAAAAAAGTAAGTAAATAAATAATTGAAAATATATACGTATATATAAATACTAAAACAAATATACATATAAAATAAAAAAAAACTACTTAAATATAAAAACAATATAAACAATTCCGGATACGCGATACGACATAGATGATAGGATATGGGGATGGGATAAAGTGGTAGGAATGAGGCAGGACTGCTCATTGTGTATGAATACACAAAAAAAAAAACAAAATTAAAACCATGGGGAACCTCCAAATAAGTAGATGAGACAGAAGACTAGCAACCATTAACTTCTTTCTTGAACGTATAAAAGGAAGTGAGTTCGTCGGTAGTCTGGAGGTAGAGTCTCGGCCTCGTGAACAGGGGGTCCGTGGTTCGATCCCAGGTGCCGGCAAACTCCCCTTTCACGACACAAGCTTTTAGCTTACTGTGAAAGGTGTATAAGGTTGTATTTGGGTTTATAACAAAACCCAGATATATCTTTTTAAAAAAAAAAAAAAAAAAAAAAAAAAAAAAAAAAAAAAAAAAAAAAAGTACAAGTACGGGTTTTTAGTGGAAGCTGGTTCCACAACCTAGCACCATGAACTGAAAAAGAATCGGTATAACAGCTCGAACGATGCGACGGGATCACTAGAAGATTGTTGGAGGTTGATCGTAGTGGTCGTCCGTGGGAGTGTAAAAACTCAAATCTTTCCTTCAGATACAGTGGAGTATTGGGGTTAAATAAAACTTTATAAAGAAGACAAAGAGTGTGAACATTTCTGCGTTGAAGAATAGTTTTCCAGCCAAGGCGTTCACGATATTCAGATATGTGATCGTATTTCTTGAGCCCGAAGATATATCGAATGCAAGTATTCTGAAGACGTTCCAACTTATTTAAACCTTCCATCGAGAGATCCAAGTAACAAACATCAGCATAGTCAAATAAGGGATGAATCAATGACTGAACCAATAGCTTTTTTGTGTCTACTGAAAGGAAGTTCTGCATTCTCCTGAGCGAATGCAGTGAACCGAATACTTTTTTACTGATTATGTTGACTTGTTTCCACCATGATAACTTGGAATCGAAAAACAAACCCAGATTTTTAACAACATCAGAGAAGGGGATAGTTGAGTCGTTTAAGACTAAAGATGGCAAAGGAGCGAGTGAAGAAAGAGAAGACAGACTCCTAGGACTTCCGATAATAATTGCTTGTGATTTACTTGGATTGACCAAGAGTCCGTGATCTCTACACCACAAATTTATATATTCAAGATTGGTATTCATGTTGAAGAACGCAGCATCAATGTTATTCAGATCAAAGTGAATGTATAATTGGAGATCATCTGCATAAAGATGATAGGCCCCATGAAGATGTTCAGTAATCGGGTTGATGAAAATAGAGAAGAGTAAAGGGGACAGTATACAACCCTGCGGAACTCCCGCCTCAAGGCCGACCCAATCGGATGTCTCATCACCAATACAGACTCTCTGCTGTCGGCCCCTAAGGTAGGAGTCCATCCAACGCAGAGCATCACCAGAAATATTTAAAGCCTCCAATCGAGCCAGAAGGATATCAAAATCTACGCTATTGAAGGCACTACTAAAATCTAAAAGTGTCAGCAATGTCAATTGTCTTACCTCCATAGCGGACCTGACATCCTCAGAAATTTTAAGAAGGGCGGTGGTTGTACTGTGTCCCCTACGAAAACCAGATTGAAATTGATTGAGGTGATTGTTAGCCAGAAGATATTCATTCAATTGCTGATATAAAAGTTTTTCCATGATTTTCGAAAGGAGAGGCAAATTGAAATAGGCCGGTAATCCTTTGGTGAAGATGGGGAGCCAACCTATGCGAGCGGAATCACATTTGCTTTTTTCCATTGGTTTGGAAACATAGCTGAAAGAAGTGAAGAATTGATTATAAACACGATAATTGGAGTAATATAGTCTGAAACAAGGTTTATCATTCTCAAACCTATACCGTCGCACCCAACTGCTGTGGACTTAATAGATTTGATAGTTTTGCGGACCTCCTCCAATGTTACCAATTTAAACTTGAAAGGTTCGCTGGAAGACTTTACAACTCTAAGATTGTTCAAAGAAGTGGTTTTTATAGAGGGATCAATTTCAACAGGCGGAGTAGAAAAGTGGAGATTCAACTCATCGAGGCCAATAGTTACCGGGTCAGCAGAGTTATTCTGCTTACCCAACCCATATTTTTTAAGAAATTTCCACGCATCGCTAGGAGATGATGAGTCAATACTGGACAGGAAAAAATCTTTTTTGGCCAAACGACAGAGATGTGAACAACGATTACGTAGAAGCTTGTACTTCTCCCAGCTAAAAGAGGATTTAGATATTTTAAATTTTACTTTTGCTCGATCTCGTCGGGCCATAAGTTTTCGAATTTCATCCGTCAACCAAGGCGCTGGAGGATGTTTCATTGGAACAAATTTTACTGGGGCGTGTTTATCGAAAAGGTTGGTTTTGGAACGGTTGAACTCCTCAACCATAAAGTTTATCTCATTAGACGCATAAATGCTTTGCCAAGACAATTTTCCAGCATCCTCGTATAATTGTTCTAAGTTTATGCGTCGAAAGTTTCGGAAGGAGTAAATTTTTGGTTTCTCTTTAGGGAGCTTAACTTTATATGACACATAAATTAAGTCATGGTTGGAGAAACCCGAAGCAGTCAATTGCCCATGACGTTTTACTTGGTCAGGCAAAGATGTTATAATTAAATCAAGTAATGTCTCTGATATATTATTGGTAGTGTATGTGTGGTGAGTTGGAAGCAGAGGCAGAACCTGAAGATTCAAGGCACTTAACACATTTAATAGTTTGGCAGCACGATAATCATTCTTTATAATGCAAGTATTGAAATCACCCATTATCACACTATGCACATATTCATGTGTCAGAGACTCCAATAAAGTTTCAAACTCTGCAAAATAGTTGCACGTCGGAGGGCAGTATACAACTCCCAGCAATATTTTAGTGTGCATGGTAGGTATCTCAATGAATAAATACTCCATTCCCCCCACCACCTGTGATTCCGAAGACGAGACAACCCTGTAACCAATACCCTCTTAATACGTTCTTATAATTAAAACAATCTCATAGTGGTATAAAACAGTGTTTGATTTAATTTTAAATATTATCTTTTAAATGCATTTCTACAAAGTTACACTTGAAAATATGGAATATTTATTTATTTTGTTATCCAATAAACCGTTCCTATGATAACATTATCAGAGCATTAGGAACATCGTTGAATAGAGGTAGTAGATATATTTACCTACACAAAAAGTCTCTCAACGGTGAAGGTTTGTTTCCATTATGTGCTGCTTAGAGAAGGATTGAAGAGCAATTGCAGAGAAATTGGATATAAGAAGATATGCTTGTCTGAAAGGAGGGGTGTGAGGAAGCACGGGCGTCCGAGAACTACATGGCTTGATCATGTAGATCAAATTTTCAAGGACGGCCGTGTTTAGAGTGAGAGAAGTCGACCTGCGTGTATGAGAAATTGTATGTCTGTAGAAGAAGCGAAAGAAGTATGTAAGGACAGATCTATATGCCTATATGGTGTTCCGTTTTCTCTGCCTACCCCACTTGCGATACGGTGTGAGGGAATAGATAGATAGATAGATGGATATATACATTTCTAAAAAAAATAGTCGTTACTTTAAATTTGATAAATATCTCAAGATAAGTAAGTACGTTATAATAATGATGTTTGCTTATGATATCTACGCCACATTTGGTCAATTGATTTAAATTTGTTGACCAAATCTATATTTAAGGTTAGGAGGCACTGCGTACATAAATAGGTGCATATATACTCATATGTGTTGCTGGTAGCTAATACATACCTTTACACAGTTTATCCGAAGTTAGTTGAAGTGAGTGTTGACATTCAATTTGTTAAACAAACTGTAAAACTGGAAAACTCAATCACTGGAAACGATTCAAATAAATAAAAATAATAATAAATACCTACAACTCATAGTAATAAAGATACACACTCGCTTCACACTCACTCACACCATAGATCGCTCACCTCACACCCGTGCCCAACACTCGATATGTTATGTTAGGTGATCAGGTGGCTGGAAATATTATTTTAAATGATTGGTGCCTACCCGGGGTACTTTGTGAAATGAGGTGTTGAAAAACTCACAAATGATTTTCAAATTTGAGCTTAGTTAAAATAATTCACAAAGAAGATTGTCTGACTGTTAAATTACGCAACTGGGCATTTTCAGATTTTTTTGCTATGAGTATAACGTACGCGTCTCGAGAATTCAAAATTGTTTCTTAAATGACCAATTATTTCAGTTTTGCCCGAAATCACAATTATTGATAAAATGATGATTTTTTTCTTAGTTAAGCATAAAAATAATTTTCATTTTTCATTTTTCACAATATTTAGAATCAAACAGTCGTTATACAATATGTTGACAATTAATATATTTGACATGTAGACCAGCGAAGATTCCACTCTTACCAGAAATGTTTCAATCTTGAGGAAAAAAAAGTAAAAGTTTAAATGCTCCAAAAAAGTCAAAGTAAATTTAAATTTAAAAACAACGATAATACAATACTTAAAACAATACAAAAACATAAACATAAAAGCAAAAAATCCTAAAATACTAGAAATTAGATAATAGATAACTATTTAAATTTTGCAAGTTAATGTGTAAATCAATAACACGGAATGACGTATTTCAACATGTCTTCAGCGTACCTCTCAACTTTAACATTATATATACTACTATACCATCACGGCATATCCCACAAGTGGGGTAGCCAGCAGATCAGCTGCATGTAGCTTTTTAGCTTTTTGCACTTTAGTTTTTTTTTTTTTTTTAGCTTTAGCTTTTTAGCACTTAGCACAGCAGCACTTTAACAACAAAATTATATTTGTCTGCCCATTATATTCACATGTTTTATGACTTCATTTAAAACTTAATTGTCTCTAAATTCAATAAAGTCCCATAAAATATCATAAAGCAAACCTGAAATATGTTAAATATGTATTTTTTTCCTGTCCTTCAAATCACAAAAAGTGGAATTCCTATTACGTCACGGCCATTCTAAACCTCTGTTTTACTTATTTTGGTCAAATCGAGTGTCGATTATAATTAATGGCAACGTTATATTAGTCTATGAATGCCGCTATATTGTGTAAAAACGTCGGTTGTGCAGATTCTTGTGACGGAACTGGTCCCCCTTGTTGCTCACTAAAATTGGTGTTCCATTACGAACGCAGATTTCTAAGGTAAGTTAAGAGTTTTATTTATTTCTTTTGGACTCTAATTACATATTAAATATTGTTCATTTTGAATTACAAGTCGAATGCATCCTTATATTCACTAACAAGGTGTAAACATGTGGATGAACAGAGATCGATACTTATACGTCACGTCCATTACGTAACGTTATGTATTGGTGGAAAAAAACTGTCACGTAATGGAATTGTAAAGCCTAGCTTACATTGAATATTTTAATCTTCCGACTATATTACAAGATGTTAATAATTATTATGATGGCGTTATGATGTCCAATATTTATTTATTATTATGAAAACAGTTCAAGTGATTGCTAGTAGGTAAATCATAAATCAGTACGTCAGGCCAATCAAGTGTAACAAAAACGACAAATGCTACCCCCGATTCTATTTCATTTTTAGTTTGCACTAACTAAAATAGTAACGTTCCAATTTTAGTTAGTCCATATTGGTATTCTATAAACCAGGCATGGGCAAACTGCGGCCCGCGGGCCGCTTGTTGCCCGCCGCGTATTTCCTGCGGCCCGCGAGTAATATAATATTTTAAAAAATGATCACGTTTTTATCTTCAACGACTTTTTCAACAAAGATTGAAAATAAATTAAAAATAATAGTCGGTACAAATACCCGTTACGTATTTAATTGATGTACCTACTAATACTTTTGACTTTTATACAAAATATTATTTTTATTACTTGCTCTCTGTACACAATGATTTTATAAGTGTGTGTGTGTGTGTATATTTTTTGACATTGCATACGAGATCATAATATTACTTTTTATAAACTGACATATGAATATAATTGCTATTATCATTTTTTACTTATTGTTTATATTATTTTGGATTTAATTGTTGTTATTATTTTTTTTTTCTCTTTATTAACATGTAAAAGGCGAAAGCCGTGAATATGTATAAATAAATAAATAAAATATATAAAAAAAAAAAACAAAAAACTTATCTCGGATTTTCGACTGATATAATTAATGAATATTATTACCATGCGACGTTAGCTTTACTTTTCCATTACGTAACGAGAGACTTCCTATTACGTTACTGTCCTATTATATTTCCGACTATTTTTTTTAGATTTTATTCCAACAACTGATAAAACTGTTTTATTGTAATATATAAAATATAGTATGTGAACTGAATTGTTGTTGGAAAGTGCAAATCACCAACAAATTTGCCATAAGTAGTGTAGAATATAAGAAAATTCATTACTGTATAGTACAAAACGTAACGTAATGGACCAATTGGACAGAAAATGTGACATTTTACGTTATTTTCCTAATAAAATTATATATTTTCTTAAAGAATGTTGTGATTATAACTATATTAAATACTTTCGACAACTATTCACTAAAATGTTTTTATTTAAAACCCCGTTGAATTGTGTGATGTAATGGAAATTTCTTGAAATATTGCTTCACGAAAACGCATTTCCTGACAAAAAGAAAACACAAAACTTAAAAGTAATTGATTTCTCACGTCCGTTACTGTTGTATACATATTTTAAATACAAAATCAGGCATAATTTGTTACACATATTTTTTTAAGTTCCACTACGTAACGAAGCAAAAAAATTTGAAAATGCCCAACTGCGTGTCACTTTATAGTGACAATCTCGCCACTGCACATCGTCCTAGTTTTTTACAAAAAAATTATATTATTTTGTTAACCTTTCCCTTACTGCCCTAAAAAAATCCATGCGCTCCGGTGATGTACACTCAGTGTACATTATTAAATTATTTGTTTTTTTAGTCATAAAAATGGAATATTTTACATTTTTTAGCTTTTATCAGCAATTATAAAGATTGTATCTACATATAAATGTGAATATATGCATCAAATATTATATTATAAGGACTGAAAAATGGAAAAAAACATTGGATCATGCAAAATAATGATCGTCATAAAATTGAGTAACGATCCACACGTCCATCCGGTGTCTAGAACAGCAGCAAACTAATGAAAGAATGAGACGACACGAGTGCGGTGCGTAATGATCTACTGCGCAGCGTTCTTCAACGGATAATATTTGCGACAACGACAAGGTGTTTCAAATAAAATATAATATTTTATATACATGAAATTAATATTTATTATTAAATTACACAATCAGTTAGAAATTTGATCATATGAAATAAATACGGTATTTAATGTATATGTACTTAAAATTATTATTTTGAAATAAAAGAATTAAAAATAAACATAATACGATATAACCGTGAACATTTTTGATCATACATAATGCTTGGTATATAATTGAACGAACAATATGAAGTTATTATTCAAGAGGTAAATAAAACCTAATAAATATTATTGATCTTATACATACACTAAAATGATAAATAGGTATGTCAATCTCTAAAAGTCAACAGAATAATATGGATGTACCTAACTAAACATTATCATACACAAGTAAGAAAAAAAATTATAAACAAGTACATATTATATAACTCATAAGTTTCGCACATCAAAATTATTGTGTAAGTGCCTACCTAAATGGAAATAAAATATTTTAATTTAAAATTACATAAAATATATGATCAATGAGCGCAATGTAGCAACAATGTGAACAAGGGGTCCGGGGTTCACGACACAAGCTTTTAGCTTACTGTGAAAGGTGTATAAGGTTGTATTTGGGTTTATAAAAAAACCCAGATATATATTTTTTTTTTAAAAATGGATATATTTTTGATAAAATAACAAATAAATGAATGAAAAAATATTCCTTACACGAGCATTGGGATGCTTAAAAGGAGTGTTATAAAATTGAAATAACATTAAAAGTAAATAAATATTTATCGGAATTAGGGATCACAAATACTTTATTATCACTCTGTAGACAACACTAACATACCAAGGATACGAAATGACTCACGCTCACAGCTAATGTGTCGCCAGGAGTGCGACGAAGATGAGCCGCGGTGTCAAAATGTTGTACTAAAAATAACATACCTAAAATACAGTTTGAGTCAATCATAGCGCCAGGATTATTCATCATGTTCAATAAAGTATGTTATACACATTTTCGCGCCATAAATACAAATATGCATACGACAAATTTTCGCCGGATTCAACTACAAAATATTTTATTGTGTCGCAACCAATAAATATTTTTATTTCGCGATTCTTTTATTCAATTAACAAATATATGACGGAGGATTAGCTTAAATAATCATAAATGGGATTAGCGTATTAACGAAGATATTCACACAATAAGGGGCAATGTCAACGTAGTGTACATCATAGGACAGCGAAAGTTAACACTGTAATATAATGATGATGTGCAAGAAGAATAAATAAATAAATAAAATATTATTATTACCTGTATTAAAAAATTCAGTTGTTAATTCTTAAATGAGAGAAAATAATTGGAAAAATTATGATAAGATGATATATGTGGAACTAATGAATGATGAAGGGATAAAAAACTGATGTGACTCAATTATAAAAATATACAAAGATCAAAATAATAAGATGTTAGTGTTTTGAGTGAGAGAAATTAGCGTAGGTACGTGCTTGAACAGGGAATCGTGTAACTAAAAATATTGAATAGATTCATGTAACGAGGAATGACGTTCATAATCCTCAGAACTTAGGAACTGACTCACGGAGATGATGATGAATGAACTGTATTGTACAAAATAAAACAAAATTATAATATTATTCAAGTAGGTATATACCTATTTAACCTACATGTACTTTTACGTAATAGGAGTTTTTTTTTTTTTTTTCTTTTTTTTTTTTTAAAAAGATATATCTGGGTTTTGTTATAAACCCAAATACAACCTTATACACCTTTCACAGTAAGCTATAAGCTTGTGTCGTGAAAGGGGGGTCTGCCGGCACCTGGGATCGAACCCCGGACCTCATGTTCATAAGGCCGAGACTCTACCTCCAGGCTACTGACGAACTCGTGGAGTGTCTAGTCTATTGCAGCGCAATATTTTCCAACTGTTTTTTCTTTTGTTCTTTAGCGTGGTGTGTCTGGTTGATGAAATAATGAGTAAGTGAATGTATGTATGTATGTCAATATGACTTAAATATAATACTTTAATGCATGCCTTTATCACAGCGTGAAAACAGTGAGACGTCTGTGGGAGTGCTGCACGATCTTGAATATGCGGATGATCTAGCCCTTTTTGATACATCTGTGGACGGATTACAGTGCAACGCTAATGCTATACTATACTATACCATCACGGCATATCCCACAAGTGGGGTAGCCAGCAGATCAGCTGCATGTAAGAAACATGCAAACTGTCCTCTTCGTGCCAATATAAAATCAAGACATTCAGGATGGGTGGCAAACCTCATCGCTGAATTTAAGTTGTAAAATGTCTTATTTTTTTCGAACACCTGCCTTTTACAGGGCACTCGAAAACTTACGCAGAAGAGTGGGAGACCAATTCTTTACCGGGTGCTCCACGGTGTAACGCTAATGCTCTTTATGAAAATTCTTTGCGCCTTGGCCTTCGTATCAACGCTGGTAAAACGGAGTACATATGTAATAGTACATGCACGAGTACTCACACTCCACTAATGGTTGGCAATTCCCAAATATCTCAGGTTAGTAAATTCAGGTACCTGGGAGCAACCATAACGCCAGAGGGTGATCTCCGGTCGGAATTACCAATCCGCATAGGAGCAGCTAGCGGGGCTTTCAACAACATGAACAAAGTTTGGAAGGCGTCTGGACTCAGCATCAGGACAAAATGTCGCTTGTTCAATGCGTGCATCATCCCAATCCTTCTATATGGCTGCGAGTCTTGGCACTTAACCAAGGCTCAAGAGCGGAAGATACTAAGCTTTGAATACAAGTGTCTTAGAAGGATTTTGGATGTCAGATGGTATGAACATGTTACGAATGATGCTGTGCGCCGGCGCACCCAGCAGAGACCTGTAATCTCCGTAATACAAGAGAGACGATGGTCCTGGCTGGGACATGTTTTGAGAATGCCCAATGATAGTTGGCCAAAAAGAGCACTGTTCTTCCGTCCGCAGGGGTTCCGTAGGCCCGGGCGTCCCTCTTTCACAATACACCGTTCCTATGACAACGATATCAGAGCGCAATGAATGTCGTGGGAAGAGGTGACGCAATTGGGACAGAGACGCTCTGAATGGAGGAGGCTGGTTTCTGCCCTGTGCTCCCGAGAGGAGCGTTGAGGGCGATGATGATGATGATGAATGCATGATATCAGATGATGAGATCTGATTTTTGATAAATTTACTTTTTATCTGTAGGTAACTAGGTACTTATAATTACAAAACTTTTGTACATTTTTTTGTTTTAAAATAATAGGTAGGTATAATAGCGATGTTGTAAACATTATATATTTATGTCAATGAATGTAAGAGATTTATAAAAAAAACACATATGTTACGGAACAGACGTTAGTCATGCATAGGTATATACATATGTATATAAAATGTATAGAATAGTTATATATTATGTATCTTTTGAACTTTGCTCCATAAAGAATAAATAAATATCAACATATAAATCTTCGATATATTTTTGTCAAAAAGGTACCTATAAATTATGAGGAAACTATCACACCTCCAATATATAAATAATTTATGTGTTTTGTATGGAAATCAAAAGAGTGCGGTGAAAGGTTATTGCCCAACCCTCGACATCAAGTGGACAATGAGTTGGTTCACTCAGATTATGTGAGATTGTATGGGGATACCCTTTTTTTTTATTATTTATTTTCTCGAAGGGAACAAACAGTCAACACAACAAGTATTACAACAATTAAAATTAAATGAAATATAGACCACAAGAGTCCCCCTATATTACCACAGTTTAAAAAATTCAAAGCAACTAAGACAAAACTAACAACAAAAACAAAGAAATATAATAATAAGATAGGATAAGACAAGATAAGAGAAAAGTTAAACATAATGATCAATCATATTATAATACTTCTTCTTCTTCTTCTTAATCTTTTATTAGACCCAGAGGTCTGTTCATACAGGAGGGTCCTCTTGCGATGTGGATGCCCAGCTGTCCTTCCATCGTTTAGGGGGTCTTCCGGGTAGGCGTCGTCCATCAGGTAGTCCATGTAGAACAATCTTTGGGGTTCTGGTGCTACCCATCCTCTGGACATGTTCGTACCAAAATCTTCGGCGTTGTCTTCCCCATCTGACAACATCCTGGACCTCACATATCTCTCGGATTATGGTATTTCTCACACGATCTCGCAGACTTTTTCCGGCAATGGCTCGCAAAGTTCGCATCTCTGTTGTACGTAGCATGTTTTTGGTTTTGGTTGTGTCTGCCCTTGTTTCTATGCCATACGTGAGTATTGGGCGTACACATGTCTTGTAGATGCGAACCTTACTGGCCGTTCTCATGTCTTTATTCCTCCATATATCGTCTCTTAAGCAGCCTGCTACGGCTGCAGCTCATTATTATATATAGCTTATTATTATGATATTTGCAGCTTATATTATAATACAATTAATAAAATTAATAAAATAAAACACATCAATGAACACATCCCTTCTACATTCTCTTTGATATAAAATATAATGATCTACACACGTGTTTCTGGAATCATATCTAAAGGTACAATCCTATCTAAGTAGATAGTATCCAACATGGGGTACCCATACTAGATGTCTCAGAACAATATCTACACGTAAAGCTGTCATTGGGGTTTATAAGAGAGAATATCGGAGCCTTCGGCAAGTCGCTCGGTAGCTTAACCAATTAAACAAAGCACTTCTCACGACACGGTAGATAAACGTTCAAGTCCCGTCCGGAGAACTACAGAACAAGGTGACGTTGTCTTTTTTAAGCCTTATATGGTAGTTTCATGTGTTAAATTTACATATAAAACCTCATACAATCGTTAATTGTAAAAATAACATCGATAATCCTTATATCTTATAAAAATGATTTTTGAATTTACATACTAACGAAGACCGGGCTATACTCGCCCATTTCAAGGAATTTACGTTCCATTGACCTGACCATTACAAGATGAGGTATCTATTTCAAATAAAAACCCACTAAATGCCGTACTTTCTTTTAAAGAAGCGAGAAAAACAGCAAAAAAGAGTGTAAAAAAAAAGTGTGAATGAGATAAAAAATACGTTTTTTGCGTGAGTTTGAAAGAGTGCGAAAATGTTCTTTACCGCCAAAATTGTGTGCCATAAGATATTGCCATATTAAAATTAATTATGAAAAGTACTATAAATATTTATGATTAATTTGTAAAAAATAAGCACAATCAGACTTTTTTTAAGTTCATGCAAATAAAAACATTTAAAATATTTTTAATTTCGTGCAAATAAACACATTTAAAATATATTTTGCGTAAATAATCCAATTTAAAAATATTAAGCACGTGCTAATTGAAAAGCCAAAAACAATATTTATTCGTCTGGCAATTATTTGTGTCATTATAACATTCCAAAATGGCGATTAATGAACGATGTGTCAAAAAGTACGTTCAATATTTATTTTAACATCAGGTGAGAATTAATTTACGTTTTCTATCTAATTAATTTTTCTATCTAATCTATTAAACCTGCTTTACATTTTTATTACTAAAGAGTTAACAGTATATTTTTTTGCAGAAACACAAAACGGTGCATTGCGATCTGGATGCTCATTTTTCAATGATGAAATTAATGATTAAGAAATTAGAAATTAAATTGATAATAATTTAATGACAACGACATTATGGCTTTAGGAATGTCGTGGGAAGAAGTGACAATCATTGCAAAGAATCTGAACGGAAAAGACTGTATTCTCTTCTCTTCGTTCCCAGGAAAATCTTGAAGGTTGATCGAGTAGTTGTTTTATGAATTTTTGATGCAATAAATGAATTAACATAATAAAACTTTCTCTTTTCCTATGATATTTTATAAAATATGTAGTTGAATAGGAAATTAAGAAAAAATAGGTGAGTATCCATTATTTTTTTGCAATGATTACGTTCTGGTTATATTTTTTGATGTGACATGACATGATTTATATCTTTGCAAAGTATCTTAATTACAAAAAAGGAGAAGGTATGTATTGTTCTTCTATTTTAATGTTCTCTTTATGCTTTGTGTGGAAAGATGAAAATTTTGACTTATTTTGAAATGCTTTTAAGCCTCAGATTTCAAAAATATAGTAGACCTTTATTATTTCTTAGTATTTGTGGGAATCCGCACAAATATTTGAGCCCGTACATATCCCTAATTTAGGAAAGGCATGTTGAATAATAAACTCTATACATAATCACAGACCCCAGGCCAAAAATATTTCAAATATCTTATTTATTGACAAAGATATCAACATTTTAATGAGGTAATGAATGAAAATTTGACTTCCTGATTGCCGAAATCGTAGACAAAACATTTTCATCATATTGAATTAATTTCAAAATGGAAGTGATAAAAAATACAACAAAACTGAATCTTAAAGCTTGGAGATTATTTTGGTTTTAAAACATCATGCTTGCACATCATGAAAACTACTAATTTGTGTAAATTAGAATTGCATAATTTCGGCATATTTTCATTCAATTTCATAGACCACATATGACAGACTAAATATGACACATGAGAAAAAAAAACAAAGAAAAATAATTGTGAAAATGGAATTATGAAATTCATAGACAATATTGTAGGTATGCGTTTACCAATAAATACACAGGTAGGTACTTTTCTCAATCAACGATAAGTATTTATTTTGACCTAATATTTTCATGAGTCTTTAAAAAAAATCTGATGGAAGTATTTCAATTAAAAATATAATACTTCAGAATATTGAAGAATGTACATTCATTCATCAAGGTTTCTTTTGGGAATACAGGGAGGGAATGCCTATACAGGAAACATTAATTGTTTCGTTCCTTTTTAAGAACTGTTTTCCTTATAGGTACCTATGTATATATACTAGTCATGGGTAACAGATCACTTTGAGGCGACCCGACCCGTTCGGGTCCACTGATAGCAGTGAGCCGAACATATGATTCGGGTCACGGGTCTTTCCGGTTACAACCCAGATCTTTGTCTTTAGCTCGGACCCGTTTCCGCTGTAGGTACATACACGGGTCACGGGTCTTTCCGGTTGCAGCATGTATACTTGTGTCTACGGGTCGGATCTGTTTCCGGTGTTGATAGCTTATTGTCTATGATCCACTATGTCTTTCATACGGTATGGAGATTTTTACACTTAATATCTGAACGGAGTACTCAATAATTATAAGAATAATAATAATGACATTTATTGGCCATAAAATATTTATTTATTTACATAACAAACAGCTGTATCAGCCTTTACAAATAATACAAATAAAAAAAAAAAACAGTCAAGAGAAATAATGCATAAACAAAGAAAAACAATATAAATAAAGGAAAAAAAACAACATACTACCAATTAATTTCAATTAGGAAAATACTTTTTATTGTGAACTGTGCAAAGGTTTAGTTGAAATAAATAGTGGATAAGCTATTGATTAAAGGTAAACATTTTATATGAAAAAGTATTGGTTTCATAAAATGTTTCGCCATGATATTTTTTTGTGAAATATTTTGTGTTTGTGTATTGTAGTATTATTTTGTGAAAAATATTTTTAGAGACTAGCAAAACTTTGCGATACTTTCCAGCAAAAAAACACAATATATTATTAGAATACGGATTTGTATGTATGGGAAGCGGCGTGATGGTATGTATGTATTAGTGATGTAACGAATGTCTGATTTTGGATATTCGCGAATGCGAATGCGAATGCGAATATTTCATGCCGACATTCGCGAATGCGAATGCGAATGCGAATATTGACTTGAAAATGGTATAGGAATTTGAAATATTCCAAAACTCCTCGGTTTTCTTAAAGAATATTTTCTTGCAGTACCTTTTTCACAATGTACCGGGTAAGTATCCGGTACTTTCACCGAATTACTGATTTGTTTCTTCATTTACATGGTACACAACAGATGAAAGACATATAAATATAAACATGTAAGCGACAAAAACATTCCAATAGTCTTACATCGAAACAGTGCATACTTCAGCAATAACACACAAAACAATTATAGAAAATCTTACACATAATATAGGTATTAATTCACAATACATCCAATCACCCATTCCTATTACAAATCGCTGCTCACCCAATTTCGCACACATACCTAATACATTCATTCGCACAAACACATTCACACT
Source organism: Athripsodes cinereus (assembly GCA_947579605.1). Lineage (NCBI taxonomy): Eukaryota > Metazoa > Arthropoda > Insecta > Trichoptera > Leptoceridae > Athripsodes > Athripsodes cinereus. Next base: position 21,698,492 of record OX388324.1, on the reverse strand, counting down.
TCACTAATGTATGCAATAACAATACAAAAAAACTCTTAAAAAAGAAAAATCAAAAATTTAAAAAACAGTCTACTACTATCCCAAATACTATCCCAAACACTTCACATTTTATCAAACATATAAAATTTTTTTTATATTTATTTCATCTTATTCTACCCTCAACTCTCCTTTCTCACAAACCTGACGTAATTGGCACTTTAAAATTCTATAAACAGGGTTTCTTGAGTCTGCAATCGTTTTTGTTTTTTTTTAATGTAGAACGGAAAACAAGATCTTGTTAAAGGAAGCATTCTAAAGTTAATCCTATCTAAAATATTAGGCACATCGTATTCGGACAAGCATATTTTTCTCAGGTTGCATGCATCCAGCAAAACTCTTCACAATTCCAATTTAGGCAAATCTTTAATAAATACAGGATAATGCAATCTCTTCCTAACCAAACGAATGAATTTAGACTGAGTTCTCTCAACTTGATCGACATATTTTTTAAAATGTGGATTCCATACAGAGGAACAGTCCTCCAGCTTGGAGCGAAACAACGATAAGTACAAGTACAAATACGATTCATATAACCTAAATGACTTTGTAGATCTCAGAATAAATCCCAGTATTTTATTGCTCTCTTCGATAATTTTGTTCACGTGATCATCAAAGTGAAGCTCAGAGTCAAACACCACACCTAAATCTCTAATCTTATTTACTTCTTTTAAATCATGATTATGGATATTGTAAATTTATCAAATTTTGTTTCTATTTTTGGTAAAAGAGATCAGATTACACTTCTCCAGATTCAAGTGCAAGTTATTTCTTTTACAGTACTCGTGTAGTCTTTCCAAGTCCTCGTTAAGCATTTCATAGTCAAACAATAATTGAATTTGACAGTAGGTATATTTTTAAATCGTCCGCAAATAATAGAAGCTCTGAGTTTTCAAAGCACTTTTTTATGTTGTTTATGAATATCGTGAAAAGTAAAGGACCCAAAGAAGACCCCTGAGGGACACCAGATGTAACACTGACACTGCCAGATGAGTAACCGTTAAGTTTAACTGTCATCAATCTATCAGAAATATATGAGTCAATCCACCTTAGTTGAAAAAAGTCGATGTTCTACTTTATCAAATGCCTTTTGAAAGCCGATATAAATGGCATCCAACTGTATACGATTGTCCATAGCTGAGAAAAAAAATCAGATTTGTTACTGTCGATCTTCCACTCATGAATCCATGCTGCTCTACAAGAAGATACGGCTTCAGGAAAAAAGTAATTTGTTCACGAACCATACCCTCAAATATTTTTGAAATAGGTGATAGAATTAAAATTGGTCTGTAGTTACGAACGTCCGATTTGCTGCCAGATTTATGCAAAGGAATAATACTAGCCATCTTCCATTTGCATGGAAAGCATCCTTCTTGTAAACTCCTAATTAATTTATCGTGTCGAAACCCAGAGAAAAAACCCATCAAACTGATTTCCAGTACTGCGCAAAACGCGCAGCAGGTGGAGATGCGTCAAAAATATCCTCCATAGTGCAAGTGACAGGGCACAATGGACACTCCAACAAGTGTGGCATAGTCTGTGCTGCACCACAGTCACACGCTCCGGATTCGTCCTGTAGGAAGCCCAATCGTTCTCTATTGTCGCGGCAGTTTCCTACACCAGATCTCAGTCGATTTAGGGTTTTCCATGTCCCATAGTCTAGATTGCCTCCTGCAGCAAGGTGTTCTAATAAATGTCAGATACAATGGTTTGGTTAAATGACTTACACATCTCTTTAATATATTGGTGCTAGACCATCAGGGCCAACTCCTTTTGTCTCATCTATACCTAATAAACGTTTATGAATATCAGATTTCAAGATATTAACCATGGATAAACATGAGTTAGTTAAAATATTTTCCAATTCTTTAGTATTAGAATCATGCAAATTATTCAGTGAAAATACAGAACCAAAAAACGTCGAAAACAAGTTTGCAATCCCCTCTGGATTGCTCGAAGTCTGGTCACCGTCACCCATTACCCTTGGATAGCCTCTAGATTCTTTAAGGGAATTCACGAATGAAAAGAAAGACTTGACATTGCCCTTAAGTGACTTCTCAGTGTTATTAATAAAAGACCTATAATCGTGATTCTGCGACAACTTCAACTGAGCTCTTAGTTGAAAAAATAAATTGTAATCAGAATCATTACGGTTCATCTTCCACTTACGCCAAGCCTTGGACTTTCTCTTAAACAACAACACAGTTTTATTAGAGAACCATTTGGGAAAATTATTAGGTGACACCCTCTTCATATGTAGGTGTATGCTTCTCAATTATTGGCAAAACATAACCATAAAAAGATTCAATCATCTTATTCACCGGTCCGTTTCCCAAAACACTGACCCAATCAACACTTTGTAGTTCAAAATTTATTTCCGAAAAGTTTGACTTAAAGTATATTAATTTCTGGATCATATTTTGAGACAAATCCTCAGCAATTTCAAACTCATAATCTATCAACAGTGAAGGATAGTGTGAATCCTTACCAACCAGTGGAGAGTCACATCTGGTAACAGAACACGGAATAGTTGAAAGAACTAAATCCAAGATAACTTGATTGCTGTTATAAACTCCGTTAGACTGAAACATATTGAGAAAAGATATAGATTCTATCAAATACTGCGCAACAGGACACGAATAAGAATACGGAACAAAGATTGAATCAACATCGGGGTCTTTTTTCCATTGGATTGTTGGGATATTGGAATCTCCAATAAGACAAATATCCGTTTTGCCGTAATAGCTGATTAAACGTTCAGATATACTTTAAAAAAAGATGTTTTAAGTATCTAAGGATGTGGAAGGCGGTATATACATATACTACACCCAGTAGCGGTGAGCATTTTTTCATGCGTTACCGATGAAAAACGAATACTGGTAAAAAAAACTTTCACCAGTATCATCCCAAACAAGAGTGGATGAATATCCTAGTGTCCGATCCACAGCAATTAAGACCCCACCTCCATCCCTTTTACCACTCAACATGAAATCCCTATCCTTCCGGTAAACTGTATATTCGTTTTGAAAAAGTTCGCTGTTAAATATGCCACAATTTAGCCAAGCTTCCGTCAGAACAATTATATCATAACTATTTGCAAATAAGTTTGCTCTAAACTCCTCGATCTTAGTCTTCAAGCCCCGAAAATTCTGAGAGAATACTTTAGTTTGGTTCACCTTGTAGTATGATATAAATATTCCTTAAATAGAATATAAAATTATTGTAGGGCCCTATACTCATAGCAGTTGTAATACTTAAAACAAACATATAAATTAAATCTCCACAAATGCATATTTCTCCTAATAATAATAACATCATCAAGCAAACGAACACAGGAAACAATACAACAAATGTGGCCAACACGGAACAGACCAGATACTTTATTACTAAAATAATATTCGCAAAACATTCGCATATTTTTTTGCGAATGCGAATGCGAATGCGAATACTTTGAAATATGCGAATATTCGCGAATGCGAATGCGAATGCGAATATTCGTTACATCACTAGTATGTATGGGTAAGTACAAACGGTCATTATATTCAATTTGTGAACAAAACATACAGAACTTACGTGTCATCCGCTTAAACGGATCCTACATGTCATCGTCTCAAACAGATCTTTCGGGTCATCGGGTCCTCACAGATCCAACGGGTCTCCGCTCAAACAGATCATTAGGACCCGTAAGATCCGTAGGTGATCTGTAGACCCGCGGGTCAATTTGGAAGGACCCGAACATTTGACTCGGGTCGGATCTGTGTTACACATGACTAATATATACATATATTTTTTTAGTACTTTTATCCACGTAGGTACCTACCCATTTTTTTTTATTGAAATATGGCCGTGTGGGATGTCAAACTTCAAGATTTTACAGTGGGAAAAGGATTTCAGTACTTTTGTCCACGTTGGTACCTACATATTTTTTTATTGAAATATGGCCGAGTGGGATGTCAAACTTCAAGATTTTACAGTGGGAAGAGGATTTTACTACTTTTATCCACGTAGGTACCTACCTATTTTATTTATTGAAATATGGCCGTGTGGGATGTCAATCTTCAAGCTTTTACTGAGGGAAAAGGTTTTCAATACTTTTATCCGTGAAATATGGCCGTGTGGGATGTCAAACTTCAAGATTTTACAGTGGGAAAAGGATTTCGGTACTTTTATCCACGTAGGTACCTACCCATTTTATTTATTGAAATATGGCCGTGTGGGATGTCAAACTTCAAGATTTTACAGTGGGAAAAGGATTTTAGTACTTTTATCCACGTAGGTACCTACCCATTTTTTTATCGAAATATGGCCGTGTGGAATGTCAAACTTCATGATTTTACAGTGGGAAAAGGATTTCAGTACTTTTGTCCACGTAGGTACCTACCTATTTTATTTATTGAAATATGGCCGTGTGGGATGTCAATCTTCAAGGTTTTACTGAGGGAAAAGGTTTTCAATACTTTTATCCGTGAAATATGGCCGTGTGGGATGTCAAACTTCAAGATTTTACAGTGGGAAAAGGATTTCGGTACTTTTATCCACGTAGGTACCTACCCATTTTATTTATTGAAATATGGCCGTGTGGGATGTCAAACTTCAAGATTTTACAGTGGGAAAAGGATTTTAGTACTTTTATCCACGTAGGTACCTACCCATTTTTTTATCGAAATATGGCCGAGTGGGATGTCAAACTTCAAGATTTTACAGTGGGAAGAGGATTTTACTACTTTTATCCACGTAGGTACCTACCTATTTTATTTATTGAAATATGGTCGTGTGGGATGTCAATCTTCATGCTTTTACTGAGGGAAAAGGTTTTCAGTACTTTTATCCGTGTAATATGGCCGTGTGGGATGTCAAACTTCAAGATTTTACAGTGGGAAAAGGATTTTAGTACTTTTATCCACGTAGGTACCTACCCATTTTTTTTATTGAAATATGGCCGTGTGGGATGTCAAACTTCAAGATTTCAATACCCATTTTTTTAAAATTGACATAAATATGAGCTGAAAAGGATGTGTAGTAAAAGTCTGAGAGATTGTGTGCGTAACAGTAATATACAAAAGGAATGTGGAATGAAAGTTGGTGTAATTACAAGGATGAATGTGAATAAGTTAAGATGACAAGCTCATTTAAATCAAATTCTACAGGACGGTCACGTGTTGAGCACATTGAACAGGAGAGCATGCACGAGGAATTGTATGACAGTGACGGAAGCGAAAGATGTATGCAAGGATAGAAGGAAGTGGCTCTCGATTCTTTCTGTCTACCCCGCGAGGAAAGCGGCGTAATGGTATGTATGTATGTATGTGTATGTAATGTAGGTATATTGTTATAATTTTATATACTGTTAGTCTCACTAACATATATGTTATTATATGTTCTCTACTTTAATGTGACACTGTGTATATAGTTGATACAAAAATTATTGCTGCCTACATAAAATAATTTTTATTTATATATCGTTGCCGTGGATGTGAAGTGATCCAACCCACAAGACAGACATTCCGAGAAAAAGGGTGTTGAAGTTACGCTGTTACATCCGAAAATACTAATCTTACAATAACTAAGTTATTTTTGCATGGATTTCGCTAAAAAATTTACACAATATTCCTGATCACGTATTCCACTAATATAAATAACAAAATATTAAAGAATTTATATATTTTAGAAGTAAACACGAATTTATCACTTGGGTTATTTCACCACTGTGGCTGAGAAAGATCCACCTGTAAAAAAATTGTTGGAAAGTTACGCGCTATGCGGCTTAGATCTTTTCACTTCTATAATTTAATTGAACTATTTGTTCCGATATGCGTTAGTGAAATGCTCTAACATACTTGAAATGATTGTAAAAACACTTAACATCTCTTCAAAATCTTCCAAAAATGCCCTTTAGGAATATCAAATCACTTATTTCTCTTCACCACTATGTTCTCCGTGGTTTTCTGAACAAAACTGCATACTAAACCCATTTTTCAAAAAAGTGTGGCTTGGATCACCTCCACGGCAACGATATACCTACTTACTGTTTTTTTTTATATATATTTCCCGTATTCCCGTGCAACGCCGGGTATTTAAGCTAGTATTATATAAAGTTTACAAAAAATACAATTGACATTTCATTTCCTAATCTCTCATAAGATGTTTGTGTTCAAGTCTTATTTACAGTTTTATACACATAGGTAATTCATTTAAATGCATATATTTGTTTATCTCAATATGCACACCTACATGAATTTATTTATTTATAACGCCTAACATATAAAATCGTAATTATAATTGACTGAAATTCCAAATGCCTTACACGTATCTCAGATTGAGGTTTGTGTTTAATACATTGTTGTATGAATCCATCCTTATTATATATAATCATAATATCTTTTTTATTTAGATATCTAATATGTATATTGTATATATAATATTCAGGCGGGGATTGGTAAGTTTCAGATTTAGATTTCAGAAGTCCATATAACATATCAGATATGCTTGAAACATAATTTCCTTGAAAAGGTTTCAAGACATCATAATAACATAATTAAGTGAATAATATTATTATGTAGTTGTGTAGTTACCTACAATCCATTATGCTAAATCCTTCCTCTGAACATTTTCTACTTGAATGATTATCTTTTGATAAGGTCCTACTTGTGCTCTCAAGTTGTCCAAGTAAATAAATATGTAGGACGTCGTACAAAACATAATATGAATGCTGTTTTTGAATACCTACTAAAAATTCTAGAAACATCCAATCAAATTTGAATTAAATTTCAACTCTACCTTAAATTAGTTTCATACTTAAAAGTTATAAGTAAATAATGTTTAAGCTAACACCTTCGAGTGAACTCAGAAGTGGAGTTGGTGATGAGATGAATTTTCTGCATACCATTTCCAATTTGAGCGGCTTTTACACTGAAAATTATTTATTATCATTATGTTATATCTACAGAAGCATTCTCAGCCTCCAAATACAAAATACACAAAAGTGTGGTGTAATTGGCTCAATTCTGTCAAGATTAGAACACGTTGGCTAGGGTGGAACACTTTTGTATGAAAAAAATTTTTTTTTCGAATATCGAATTGGAATACCAGGCAAAAGTTGCCTTATATAATTGTTAATAACACCCACTAATTTGGAAGTTCTAGCTCAACAGCAAGAGGTCCCGCCATAGACTTGAAATTTCAATTTTTAAGTTTTTACAGACGCTTTGTTAAGTACACCCTATTAACAAAATATTAACTAAATATAATATTTTATGCATTTATATGATAAGATAAATGTATATTTTAGTTAATAGAATCATTTATTTTAAAAATATACACAGTTTCAGAAAGTTGTGTCGGTATGAATAACGTCATTTTTCATAACAAAAATCCTTTTTCGTCTCAAACTTTGGCATGAGCTTTCGAGACGCTAAATTAGATTTTACAAAACCCTATCTTCTTGTCTTATCGCATACACGTAGAGCTGCTTCTATCACACATTTTACTGATCTTTCCACAGCTTGGGTGTGGTAAGGCAGTCTCATTAACTCCAAAAACGATTCTCCTCCATTTTCAATAAGATGTTGTAACTGCTTATCGGAAGTATTCATCAGTATTGAGGTTTCGTATTTATTTTGTTGCCAGTTTATCAAGTCTATGTAACAACTTGCATTTAAGTCCACTTTTGGCACCTCAAACATGCGCGAAACAGAATTTTTATTCACTTGACGAGCTTTTAAAATGCGTCTGGCAGCTAGTTCTCTAATGTGCTTACGCGTATCTGTTATCGTACTCAACAACAAGTTTTCTGGATGAGCAAAGTAACTGTTCCGAAATAAAACAGGGTCCATAATCGCTAACAATTCGTTCGACAAATCACTAGTGCTGTTAATGAGCTTCCATAAATGTTTTGAACCATCTTTAATGCTATACCAATTTGACCTGCAAATGATTTAGATCCTGCTATAGGGCTATCCAAATAGGAAAACAAAGCGTCAATAGCAACTTATTGGCGTATAAGAGACAAATTATCCAATGCAATGGTTGAGATAGTCTATTTTCCAAAAAACCAATCACGCCTCCCACATTCCCTGTATTTGTGGTTGTTCCATTACATCCAACAGTCATTATACTCTCTGGTGATATATTTTCAGTCGTCAAAAAGCCGTGGATAGCTCTTACAATATTTCTCGCACTGCCCGATGTTGGAAACACATACCCAACCTAAACAGAGCCGCTATTCTCGTTCCGTTTTTAAAAGATAAGGACAGTAGTAAGGACAGCTATCTCTAGTTAGGGATAATTGCTATTCTCGTTTAAAATTTTTGACATAAGGAATCCTTATCATAGAGATAATTGTGAACATTGTCTTTAAAATTATCCTTAAGTTAGCGCCGGCATTTTACCCCGCGCTATCTCGTAAGGATACCATCTGTCAGTGGGAAATAACCTAATTATTACTAATTTATTCACCATAGTAACTCAATGTTACTATGGTGAATGCGATGTTGCCTATGTCAAAATCCTTCATTAGAGACACCTATCCATAAAGTGCATTGTCCTTAACTTCGATACATCGAGAATACCAATTTATCTTTCGCAAGGGACAGCTATCTTTAATTAAGGATCCTTATCTAGAGACAGTAAACCAACGAGAATAGCGGCTCAGAACCAGCTATTCTAACCGCTATTCTCGTTCCGTTTTTAAAAGATAAGGACAGTAGTAAGGACAGCTATCTCTAGTTAGGGATAATTGCTATTCTCGTTTCAAATTTTTGACATAAGGAATCCTTATCATAGAGATAATTGAGAACATTGTTTTTAAAATTATCCTTAAGTTAGCGCCGGCATTTAACCCCGCGCTATCTCGTAAGGATACCATCTGTCAGTGGGAAATAACCTAATTATTACTAATTTATTCACCATAGTAACTCAATGTTACTATGGTGAATGCGATGTTGCCTATGTCAAAATCCTTAATTAGAGACACCTATCCATAAAGTGCATTGTCCTTAACTTCGATACATCGAGAATACCAATTTATCTTTCGCAAGGGACAGCTATCTTTAATTAAGGATCCTTATCTAGAGACAGTAAACCAACGAGAATAGCGGATCTGGTTCTTTAATAATCGAAACATGTTCCTCTTGTACAATCACTTTAAATCTCTTCGATCTTTTTAAAACAGTTTTAGCCGTCTGGTTTTTCCTTCCATCAAAATAAAAGTCAGGAATTTTTGTTACTCTTTCTTCTGTTAAAATTTGCTCGCAAACTTTCTGTCTTATTCTTCTGAGTTTCATCCTGCCCACGACGTTAGTCGACTGCGCCTCAGAGTCAGCATCAGAAGCAGAATATAGAACATTTATGATACGATAACCGCCGCAGCTCGGTCTGATACTCCGTATCAATCGCATACAATCGTCAAACTATGAAGACTGGCATCCGTGAGCTTTATAGGCTTTTGATCCACTTTGTTCGCGGTGTCAAGACCATCTGCGGCCGACGAACAAGAAGGAAGGTCAACATAAGAACTAACTTCAGATCTATTTAGCCTATATAAAGAAAAGGACCTTTCTTTCCTTTAGTTTCTTCAAAGACTTTTTCAAATTTCAAACAAAATCAAACAAATCAAATCAAAACATTTTGAGTGATATTTTTTAAGTAACTGTAAAACTCGTTTGTGTGTAACAATTGAAATAGAAGATTTTATTCATACCTAATTCTTCAATTTTTGTTTCAACTGTTTCGGCACTTTTCCAAAAATGTAGGTTATTTTGTGGTGTTGTTCTTTATTTTTAAGTCTTGTCGAACCCATTCAAAGAATTTCATAACATTCTCATACGTAAGTAGTATATTCTCCTTGAACTCTGCACTTTCACCAAATATCGGACATTTTAACTTTTGCCTTGTAGAAGTCATATTTATACACTTAAAAAACGTAGGTACATCAACTAATACCTACTGGTGAAAATAATTGACGGGCTACCTTCCACCTTGAGACAATATTATCGACACTAGTTGAAACGAAACACTGCAAATTCGTAGATCGAAGCGTGCTGCCCCCGCTTTGTCCCGCACTTTGCTCAACTGTCCCAGTACCAAAGTATATTAAAATGATGAAATATTTGATTAAAACTGCTAGTTAACTATATTTGAATATGTTTTTGAATAAAATAAACTTATTTTAATAAGTTCTGTATCGTTTTGTAGGCCGCGCAAATAGCCCCTAAATTGTCCTTTTTGTAAATATTCGATGTCTTGTCGGGGGCTCTTACCGTTGTCTGATAATTTTTATATTTTTAATGCAGGCAATTGATGGCAAAAGGCAACTAAATACAACTATTCCAAATCAAAATTCGAGAAAAAAAAATTTCGTTCCACCCTAACGTTGGCCCAACAAAGGTAAAAAAAGTAACAAAAGTAAGTCAAATAAGATTTTCAAAAGTCTGATATTGTAATTAACAAAATATTTCGAAAAAGATTTTAAATGGATTGATGATCTTTTCTTTTTTGTTTTGATAGCAGAATTTCAATACTAATATTTGTAAGTATAAAAGTTTGATAATTGTAATCTATTATTATACAGATGGTCAAAAGTGTTTCATAAAGAACCTTTAATGTTTATTTTTATTTATTTATTTATTTATTTATTAAACTTTAAACGGCTATTGCCTTTTTTAAATACAAAATAAATCCTTAATTAATACATTTTACATCAAGACATATCATTACTCCACTCTCCATATAATTTAACATGTATACAAGAAGAAAACAGTTCAAAAATATCAGTAAAATTAAAATATATAACAAACTTTAGAAATTAATGTTAAATATTACAAATTATAAAATAATATAGGTAATCAAAATGTTATTATTATCATATACATTATTATTTATAGAAAGTATCCAGTGAATAACAAAGATTGTAAAATACTAAGTTTCAAGCACATTATTAATACATCATAACAAAACTACAATATTCTAATAACAAAACAAAGTTAGTTCAGATGAAAGTCTGTTTGATAATTATTTCGTTAGCATATAATAGGAAAACTGTTTTACATATATTTATTCGTTTGAAGTTCAAAGCTTTGTGTTAATCATTATTGAGTACTTTATGTAAGAACGAGTGCCTGATTTAAATAATATATTGATTGAGTCGACGTTGATTTTGTAAAACTCCATTATATTGATATAATGAAAACAAAATTGTTATTGGTTTTACTACGATTTATTTGTTAAATTTATGTCAAACTTTGACAATGACCTCATAGGTCGAAACCTGGTTACTTATTTAACAAATAAATCGTAGTAAAACCAAAAACAATTTTGTTTTCATTATATCAATTAAATAATATACTTTTATGTATTTTTCAATTAAATATCAATATGAAATAATGTCAATAAGACACTATACACAAACTTTCAGATTAAAATGGTTTTAGAGAATAAGAAATTTCTGGGTAAGAGTAATGATGAATGCTATTTTCTAAATAGTGTTATTGAGCGCAACACAAATATTACAATAGAGATATTGAAATTTATATTTTTTTGATTTGTTAATTTTCAGTTTATTCCATAGCCACATCACATACCTAAACATGATTCAAAAAATTTTATAACAAAAATAAGTCTCGGTCTCATGCACAAGAGATGCACGGTTCGATCCCAGGTGCCGGCAAACTCCCTATTCACGACACAAACCTTTAGCTTACTGTGAAAGGTGTATAAAGTTGTACTTGGATTTATAAAAAGTTTATAAGTAAGAACTTAGTTACGACATGCTTTGTGATTCTGAAAGTTTATTATTTGTCTATGCATATGTTATGTTATGTTTATGTTTGTCCTAATAAGACAACTGCAATTTCAAATTTCTTGTACCTTTTCAATAAATACTGGATCAAACGGGATTCCCGATCAACAAACATAGCACTTTTTTAAACGACGACCTTTTGTAGCTGTGGGGAATAAAACGCATTTGAAATTTTCGTTATCTTCAAAAAAATATGCGTGCAACTTAAATAAGAAAATATGAACTACTTACTTGTATTCATTACGAAAGTAAGAACAACGTAGAGACCTGTCTCGCTACTGTAAGACATGACGTATACAATATACCTATACCTATGTATAATGTACATACACAAAGCACTCCAACTCAATACAATACAATTCAGTAGGTAACAATAATAATGTGTAATAATATGTTGGACGATATATTTCACACTTAACGATCTAAATAAATCTATCCGATAATAGTTAGTGCCAGAGATAAATCTTCATAATGTTTAGGCTTACCATACAGAAGAACTAGTAGGTATATACCTAATGTACAATATATTATTATGTATAGGTAAGTAGGTATTAAATAATACCCAATACAAAAATACTGCAGACCTATTTATGCCTTCTTATTTGATTATATCTTTGTGCTTAATATTTACTATAAAGATCATTTTGTTACTGTTTTGTCATGAATTCAAAAAAAGTATGGTGGTTGTGTTTCTTCTCTTATATCCATTCTACACTATTTTGTCCCTTGCTTTTAATAAAGGTAAAATACCTTCTAGAATAAATGGTTGAGTGATTTCAAAATATATGAAAATGATCAAAAAAATGAATGTAGGTAGGTTTGTCTTTTTATTTACTACGGCTACTACAATACCGTCACGTCTCTCATCTCCCTTTTGGGGAAGTCAGTAGACTAGCAGCATATCATTAGAACGCGCAGTCTCCTCTAACAAAAAAAACGAACAGGATATTCAGGATGGGTACCTCATCGCTAAATATAGTTTTTTTTTGTAAGTTACAAATTGTTTCTCAAAATTAATTTTTCGATGAACGTAACATCTATCTCCTATAATATGTACATTAAATCCACGACTATGGCGTTAGGGCGTAATAGGACTGCCAGATACCCCAGTCTGCAGATTTTGTTCAGAGGATAATGAGACACCTATCCACATCCTCTGCAATTGTGACGCACTCGCTCGCAATCGAAGTCACATCCTCGGAGGACCACTGCTGGACTCGGAGAAAGTGAGGCTTCTCACACCAAGACAAATCGTAGGTGTTGAGAGTGAGATATGACACAGAAGGATGTCACAATAGATCTACTATGGTCGCAGTGACACAAGGGATACAAGGTCCCTTGACCTTCATTGAAAAAAAAAATGACGTTAGGGCGTTAGAATAGTTATTTAGAATTAGTTAGAATTATTATAGGAATGAGTAACTCAACTGAAGAAAATACATACTTAATATAATCATATTGAATGAAGAAAGCTTTACTTTGTGCTACCTAAACGTAAAGTGGATAATGGTATGAAAACTCAAACAAAATCGCTTAACATTTAAAAATATATTAGTAATTTATTTTGTTGAAATATTGACAAGACTGATCATTTTCTTGTGTAGTAAGTTCCGTTTTATAATATAGATGTAAAGATATGTTGTCAGAAAGTTAACCAGAAAAGTTGATTTTAAATAATTTATTACAAAGGTGGGCAAAATGCTACTGGCCATTAATCATAATAATATGCCTGGAGTTTTTCTTCATGAGATACCAGCTGTAAGGGTGGGTGGAGCTGCGATGAGCCGCGAGACAGGACAGGACGGAGACAGAGAGGAGAGGAAGGGGAAATGGATAGAGGAGTGGAGAGAATAGATCATCAGGAGTAATAGAAAACCAGATTAATTCGACATGTGACACTATCAGATCCTCCGTAACAGAGTAAAGGGGACTTAACTGGACTTATTGAAGCATTTTACTTACAATGTGCATTATAAATATTGTAGTAAGGATGAACAGAAAGCGAGAACTATGTTGGACATAAACTGTACATACTTTGGTTGATACACGCAAAAAAGTCACTACCGAAGTAGGTTTGAGTTTTGTTATTCGCGATTTTGTATAAGGTGCTCAGTAAAATATTTATTCTTTTACAGATTTCATAACTTTCGAACATAAATATTTCAACCCTAATGTAAAAATGGACATTCAAATAAATTTATTGATTAGGTGTATATATTGTTTGCTTATTGGTTATATTAATGGTATACAGTCAAAATTAATATGATAATATTATCTATCTACACTCTAACGCCGTGTCCCAGGAGGGGTAGGCAGAGAGAACGGAACGCCTTATAGATCTATCCTTACAAACTTCTTTCGCTTCCTCCACATTCATCCAGTTTCTCATACATGTTCGCCGATTTCTCTTACTCAACACGCGGCCGTCCTTTAGGATTTGAACCACGTGCAGTGTAATAATAAGGTAAAATAAATGCACAAAAGACGAATTTATTCTTGTGTATTGCAGTATTAAAAAAAAATAAAAAATATATGTTTTTCAATAAGGTTTTATATTTGATAATTAATACATTCTAATACATTGCTGAAAAACTAATAATTAAGGGAGAAAAAAATACAAACATTATAAACCCATTACCTTAGCATAATAACAAATGCTCTCATTAACAGGCACAACAAATATAAATATATTATATGCTTGCAACTCTTCAAGTCATAGTTATATAACAAGAATAAATAAAAAAACAAAGTCAATTTTACTTGCCAAGCAAGTCATAAGTAAAGTTGTGATGTGTCAAGTACTCTGATCAAACTTTCTCACATACATACTCAACCACTAAACATCATTGAGTTCTCAAACCCAAACAATAAATATACAAAGTGAAATCATTAGATATTGAGCATTTTATACAATATCGGGTATGTCAGTCATTGTGTTTACATACCTATACCTATACTACATACAATTTTGTTCCATCGTTTTCACCACAAAAAGCTCTTTAAGTTTGTTGTAAGTTTGCCTGAAAATAAACAACGCGTATCCAAAGTATCTACAGTAATATATCTTTGTGGATAGATCTGCTTTATCATTGATCAAATGAATTATCAAAGTTTGGAACTTGTTTACTAAAGGACTTAAGGTCTGAAGGACAAAGTTGTATCACCAATCATAATCTATTTTAAATAATTTTCTATATATACCTATAGGTACATAATATATTGAGAGTAGATACCTATTTCATACATCCACCATCACTATACTTGCCTAACTTTATATATTTGGATAATAATGAAAAGATATACATAGTTAATCACCCTCCAGCAAATCTAGTAAGACTTTATTCTTAATAATAAATTTAGATTTTGAAAATAAACTTTAAAGACAAAACGAAGTAAATCGAGAAATATTTGAAAATTCTGTTCTATACCATCACGGCATATCCCACGAGTGGGGCAGCCAGCAGACCAGCTGCATATAAAACATGCAAGCTGTCCTCTCCGCGCCAATACAAAATCAAGACATTCAGGATGGGTGGCAAACCTCATCGCCGAATTAAAGATGTAAAATGTCTTATTTTTCGAACACCTGCCTTTTACAGGACACTCGAAAACTTACGGAGCACCCGGTAAAGAATTGGTCTCCCTCTCTTGTCCATATTTGAAAATGTAAAATTAAAAAATGCCATCATATTTACAATAATTATTAGTGGTTCTGCTGCAAGTTTTGAAAGTTGTAAGATAGAAGGCATATTCAAATCAAATAAATTATTTCATAAATACGATTCTTCTTGGCACTGTTCCAACTTATCGCCGCTGAAGGCTGTTGGTCGGTTCTTCTCGTTCTAAGGTTATATATACTTCTGTTGGCTATGCCATCTTCATCTGGCCCATTTCTCCGCAAGATCCTATTGGATTGTGTCATTCAGGTATTCTTTGGTCTCTCTCTTGATGGATGTCGAGGGAGATTCATTTATATGACTTTGTTAACGATGTGTTCTGGTAGTCTCCGCCTTTTGTGTCCATACCATCTTAGTTGCCTCTCTTTTTATTTTATTTTATTTCACAAACAAACAGTTATAACACAAATGACAATACACAGACAAATCAATTACAATTAATAAACCAGCAAAGACTCTTATAATACATATATATCTGTCTGTAGTTTTTGGACGTCCACGCTTTCTCACATCCCTTTTTCAGATAAATATTATCGATGGTATAAAGCACAAAAGACACATGTCCACTTTTTAGGTAAAATGAGTTTATACATGTAAAAGATCGGTTGCAACGCTATCTATCTCCTGACTAAATATTACCAACAATCTAAATATCCTTATTGAAATATTTTATAAAAACCAAATGTCACACGTCCACAAATGCACTTTGTTTTGTGCACAGATGTAACATGTTTCGTAAGATATGAAGATTCTAAAAAACACATGTTCATCTAGGACGGACATGTGTCATCTGTGCACGCATAAACGCATCCCAAAAGTCGCCGTGAGCGGCACTTCCATCACACTTCCAAACACATGTCCATGACCATCATCTAAAAATGCTAATTCTTGGCATTCTGGTTAAAAATATTAAGAAAAATAAGTAATAAATGACATAAAGATAGAACAAAGATTATGATTTTCAATACCTTCTGCATTAATTTGAAGCTAGTGAATTAACTGAGAATTTCAAACCTTAAAAACCTGTTTTCTTGAAAGTGTCAAATGTGGACATGTGTATTTTGTGTTTTATACAATCGTTATACTTTCTTCGTCATCCTTTTGCTCCACATGTCCAAACTATCGCCTCTTTTCTAGCTTCATAAATATTTACATATTGTTATTAAAAAAAATATATGATTGCTTATGTAACATTTAGATAGTACTAAAAGTATACATCATATGAACTTTGTATGTAAATATATAACATGTAAAAGGCTAGGGCCGTGAATTGTTAATAAATAAATACCTAAATAAAACATTAGGTCATCTGTGAAAATTCTATCTTGTACAATCCGAAGGAGATGATTAATTTGTTAAATAATTGTACAAAGTTATTTTGTGAATTAGATACTCCACTTGTGATTCATATTTTATAGCGCGTAAAAATATTACAACAAAATAATTCAAAAAAGTCAAAACTTCAATCTCTCTCTCTCTATTATAAACCCTCACACCGTGTCCCAGGTGGGGTAGGGAGAGAGAACGGAATGCCATATAGGTACCTATATGACTTCAATACACCTTCCTTTAATGGAATATCTTTAAACTAAAATATGTACGTTTTCTAATTAGTTAAGTTATTTTACAAATACATCGAACAGATATGTATGTATAAGCACTGAGCTATCAAGGGTATAGTAGTGTGATTTCTATTTACGATGATATTGTCTCGAGTAGGTACCTACATATGTTGTATTGTGCTAATAGAATTTCAATAAACTAGTGGTATGAAGGAGTCTCTTTCCAGAGAAGAAAGACTTTGATGGATCGCTGGTTTCTCAGTAACCACTTCGTCACATCCTTCATCGGGAGACATCCGCCCACTTTGCATCATCTACGTATTTAAATCTTAAGGGAGTATTTACCGGACATCCGCTTTTTTAGTTGTAAATACATTTATGAGATTAATTTAAAATTGATTATTACTGTTCATCTGTAAAAAGTAAGACAAACGTCGGAACTCATCTCCTATATGTATTAGGTATACTCAAGAGCTTTTGAGAATTTCATGAATCTTGTGAAACATTAGATACAAGATAACATATTAAATGTATGAATAATTTACGCAGGTCGAGCTAAACCCAAACTTATACATAAAACTTACATTATGAAAAATGATCAGAGGATACACATTAATATATACTGACAATGTATCAATACATATAGATGTAATTATACCTAGACCAAGAACAATTTAAAGAAGTACATTTTCATTTTGTTTTGGACGGGAATAGAACCCAACACCTCGAATCAAAAAGGGGGTTGCCACACCGGCTATCTAATTTAATATTATATAATATTCAATATTCAACGTTGAAGTGTGAAATCTATCTCGAATATTTTTATTAGTACAAATAATACGCCCTGTATTTCCATTATATGCGGATAGTTCAACAATCACTCCGTATTTGGGATATGCTTTAATGATACCATATAAAGATATCACAGATATAAAGTATTAGAGATATGAAAGAATTCATATTTTGTATACCTATATTCATATAAATATTTTTACAGATAGTATATAAAGTCTCGTTTACTTATAAAATTACCTAAAGGTCGCCGTGTTGTGCGTCTATCGCCCGAAGCTCCCAGCTTGTATTGTATTACAATAATTGTAAAAAATAAATTATTTCAGATTACAAAACGCCTTAATTATAATCCATAGCGCAAATGATACCTATATATAGATATGAGTATCTCTCGTAGAACTTTCAAATTTCCTAATAAAATATTGATGACTATTTTCAGGAACAGAAGATAGATTGATGACAAGACATGTCGTGTTGCTTTGCAACAGAAAAACATCTGCCTCTCTCCCATCTTACTACCTCCATATTACATAATATCAAATACATAAATAAAAGAGCTTTACAGAGGGTTACACGAGCTTTACATCATCCGCTTCACTGATACTAACAATATTCTTAACTCATTCAATCAATTTAGTATTCATAAGACGATTTTGAAGATTACAAATTTTATTTTTACATTGAAAATATTTACATATACGTATGTATGTAGGTAACCCTTATTTTGTTTCATAAATAAATTTCATACTAATTTTTTGAAAAGAAAAATCAACAGATGAATTGAAATTATTTTAGATATACAATATTTCGTGTTTAATTTCAATGTACAAAATAGTTCTGAACCTGTTGCACATGTTTTAACTGTTCAAATAAATAAAAAATGAAGGAAAAAAGTTGATAAACTAAATGTCTAGATTGAAACACAAAAATAATAATGTATAAATAAAACAGTTACAAATATATGCGATTTCATGTAAGAGATTCTGATAACATGACCTCAAGAGCGCCGTATACCATATAAATATGTTTAGGTATTCATTGTGTTGGTGTTTAGGTAGTAGAATTCCATAATAAAATTTAAAAAAGAATTACACTATATGTTTTTTTTTATTGAGAGAGACATCTTTAGTCTTATAAGGACGTATATAGTGGAACGGTTTGTTTGCTTACATAAATTAAAATGGAGATTTACAAAATAAAGGACAACTCAATCAATTAATATTACAAATAATTTCCCACGCTTATAATTTGTAAATTTTTGGTGTAACTTTATAATTATATTTGATTATATAATGGTAATTTGTTATTATATTGGAACATATTTTATTATATCTATGTTGCATTGCTAATCTCAGTTTAATCACACTAGTCGATTGCTTATACCAAATAAATTAATATAATCCTTACAACAATAGTTATGAAACATACATATGTGTTCTAGATGTAACTAGATGTATGTAACATACATACATTATTGTGTAATATTATCCATTCTACAGTTATAAATTTCACTACTACATAGTTACGAATATTTACATAATATAAACAAATTACTATGTGCTACATATAATACATATGAAATTTGGAATATAAGTAAGAAGAGTAAATTGGAAGAAGACTGGATCAGTCAATAACACACATCCGGCATTGGCTTTGAATATATACTTGTCGAACCAAACAAAGCTGGTCCCTAATTAATTTTTATAGGGCTTTTGGTATTGCCGGACTTGTCCTATGAAACCACCTATTCTGAGGCAATATCAGCTGAAAACTAACGTGAAATAAAGTGAAAAAAGTGAATACCTACATTCTGACATGTTGTATGGTACATAAATATAATATATGTCGGTAGGTAGGTACCTATCGCCCAAACTGCGGTGTCATGAAAATAATATGAATAAGATACAGAGATTGCATACATTAAGGAGTTCAGATGTTTGTACCGGGTTATGTAAATTTTTTGAAACAAGTGTTTCTTTCTACTATAGATTATTGATTCCGAGAGAGATGTCTTTCCACTTATCAGGTCATTATCAATCAAGATAGATAATAACCTGATAAGTCAAAAGACGTCTCTCTCGGAATCAATGATCTGTAGTAGAAAAAAACACTTGTTTCAAATAACATAATTATGGAATTCTACTACGTGTGCACCGACACAACTAATATGTACCAGGTACCTACTTTGCAAGCATTCTATATATTTATGTATTTATTCCATCAGACTATCTTCCAAAAATAGTACCTAGAGCTCCATGTAATAAGCTCCATGTAATAAACATGCATTCTATGCTTTTCGTTTCAATAAAGTTTGACATATTCAAAATGGCTGTAATACCTCACTTCTTCGCAAATATTATTTATTTATTTCTTAGTTTTATTTATTCATTACAATATGTGAGCCTTTTACTTACATGTATAAAATATAATTAAAGAAAATGCATGACAGACAATACATTCAAACAAGACAAGGAGCAACTATGAAAAAAGGACAATACACAATAAAATAACAATTATAAATGATAAATATAATACATATACATCATTCAATAAAACTTGTTAAAAATTAATTGATAAAAGACAGAACTAGCAATAAATCATCAAAATTGGGAAATTCAACATAAGATTTAAGATTATTAAAATATATAATTATAAAATATTTAACATCACAAACAAATAATCAATACAGATAGAGATCACAAAACAATGAATTTAAGACATATTAACAAGAAAAAATCAATAAAAAATAAAAATAATGTAATAAAACGTAATAAGCAGGATGTCAACGTATATAGGTTAAAATAGGCAAACAGATACCTAATTAATTAATGTAAAAGGTAGAGATTAATTTCATACAGTGTATCTATATAATAATATGCTTTATTATTATAACTCATTCGTGTATAATTTGTAGTAGATACCTTATAGCTAGGTACACAGTGGACTCAACATAGGCCTGCAATTATTAATACCGGAGGGATATCAGCAATATACCTAATACAATATTACATACATTAACTATATACCTATGTACATACAATATGTATATATTTTAACGTAATATATGTTTGTAATTACCTATATATATGTATATATAGGTTAGGTAAGTATTGTATTACCAGTTGAGTATTTAGTAAATCTATCTATGTATATTGTAAGCAGTAGATATCTACGCTTATATATACATAGTTCCTACTGCAAGTAATATTGTATATTAAAATCAATATAAATTTCTACATACTTAATATTATTGTTATACATATTTGAAAAAATCCTTTACATATTTTTATTAATTTAAGTTCAACACGCAGTTGACTATTAGATTTTGCACAATGCTTCAAATAAAATGAAATGAAATGAAATGAAATGAAATGAAATGAAATGAAATGAAATAAATTTATTTCCTCACAACAAATGGAACAAACTTTATAAATATATAAAAAGAAAAAAAAATACAACAAACAAAGCAATTAATCACGTAAATATTCCATTCCAATGCAGTGAAGAAATTACACTGCCTCATTCATTGAGTAAACTTGGTTCTCTAATCGAAATGTCTGATTATTTAATTTTATACCTACTTGCCTTAAACGGGATTAATTATCAACATATAAATTGAAAAAAACACAGTTTATAGTTAACTTCCAAATATTTTTTATTAATTTTGCTTACTAGTATTCGGAGACTCTCGACTCCATCATCAGGCGATTAGTAAAAAGTGAAATAAGATACAGAGACTAAATTTGATCATAATAATATATGGAAACTCTTCGAAATCAGGATTCGATATTTTGTCAGCTATAGTGTGACTTGATCATTAACATGTCACCTTATCGATGAATTCAACTTCAAAATCTGACGACGGGCCGAGTCTCGTACCATATGCAAAAAAGCATGAGACAAGTCTCTGTCTGACTGTACGCAGTGAAATGGAGTAAAACTTTCAGCTATGTATGTATATACTCATTTGTATGTGTGTAAATGGTGCCTATGTGTAGGTATGTGTGTATGTGCGAAACTAAACAGGTGATAAATGAAAATAACAAACAAGTGAGAAGGTATCAAATAGAAAAAATAGTCGGATAAAATTAATTTATAGTAAGTATGTATGTAAAAAACAAACAAATAAGTAGGTACCAGTTGCCTGAGTCTTTGTAGAATTAAGATTCTAATTATAAATTCTGCGGAACAGCTTTACCTGTAAAAGGATAAGGAAATATACCGTAAGAGGTGTTAATGAAACAGGCGTACTAATTGCTTCTGATTAGTTTACAGAATTTAATCAGTAGCCTTCCGCTGGCACCTCTTTCATAGGATGTATAAAAGACGGAGCAAGGGTTCAGTTAGCTACAGACCGCAGGCATCTACCTGAAGGGAATATCGTTAATAATTCTTATAAAGTAGTAAGGAGTAGGTACCTACCTACAATACATAACAATAAACTCCAAAGTGTATTGTTTGATTGATCCTTGAGAGATGAAGTATTAACATTTCAATTATAGAAGGCATAATTTGGTGGCTTTTGGTAATATTTCAATTTTTAGAAATTCAGAAATATGCCATAAATGAAATTTCAATAGGATATTAAACACTCTTCATTTATCTTTACTCTATTTTTGTGATTTTCTTATTATTTTTAGGTTTCTATTTTTATAAAACAATATCACACGTATGTAGGGGGAGTGGGGGCACATTGATACAAGGGGAGCAATATTACACCATATGTATCGAGAAAACTGTTTTACCTACGCGGTTCTATCTTGGACTAAAAGTTGGCATTAATTAGGTATATCATTTGAGTTGACCAAGAAAGGTCAGCCGCTATATTGTCCCTTTTTAAGTTATGTTCTGAAGTGTGTTTTTGTGTGTCAAAAGTAAAAAAATATCACCGGCGTAAAATTTTGTTATTCACGTCAGTTTTTTTCTTTTATCCGTGACACTATCGCAAACAGTATGTACATCCATTGTAGTTTTTATATACATAAATAATGATTTTATACTACACCAGCCGTGTGATAAGTAATTTCAAAGATTTTTGTGTATACTGCAAATGGGGCAGTTTCGTACACTTTTGAGTGGGGCACTTTTGTCACGAATAAAACTACCACAAGGCTGTATCAAAGTGCTTGATTTTTTGTAAATTTTTGCAATTTTATTTCCTCATCTTCTATATTAATGCATGTCTCGTACAATAATAGGTCGTCACATGC
The DNA here is from genome assembly GCA_947579605.1 of Athripsodes cinereus. NCBI lineage: Eukaryota > Metazoa > Arthropoda > Insecta > Trichoptera > Leptoceridae > Athripsodes > Athripsodes cinereus. The sequence continues at coordinate 21,675,421 of OX388324.1, read as the reverse complement.
TTTTTTTTCTTCTAAACTTGTTTTTTTATTTTTTTTCCAAATATTAAAATTTTATGGTGTTATTTTCAATACTTATTTTTTTTTTACGTTTTCTTGAGGGTGTTTTGAGATTACGAAAAAAAGTGTATCAATCTGCCCCCACTCCCCCTACATACAGGTTTGCTAAAAGAGATAATCTTCAGGTAACCTCCATTACTAATTAGTGGTTAATTACCTAGGAGGTAGGAATATCGTTTTTTTAATCAAAATAATAGAATACAAGTAACACAAAATTCATAATTTCTCTATCTTTACCAAAAATAGAACAAGAATTATACGGATATAAAAAAAAATGCATAGACAAATATAACGCGGACTCAGAGTAGCAAAACTCACAAAACAAAAATTAAATATGAACAGGATTTCTCTATTATCCAAAACATTACAAAACTTTCAAAAATTTAATTCATAAAAATAATGGCGCAATTTATTAATAGGTACCTACTTCAAAATAATCTTTATGTACCTATGTATGTACATAGATAGGTATAAGTTAAGTATATGTAGGTATACGTAAACCATCTAATATAGTAGAATGTACTAGAGCATTATGTGTGTATATTTATTTATATTTTATTGTACTATAGAGGAGAGATTCCAATAAGTCTACGACCATCCAAGCAGCTTACAGCAGCCAGCCATGTGCCCTGAGGCACTGAGCTGCCCCCGCGCTACACACAATACACACCACATACATACACACAACTAATACTTCAACTAGATTTTCATTTTCTCTCCAAGGTTTAAATATATTTCTATCGAATCCTTCGTAATGTTTGGATAGTACCTATTTACTAACACAAATAATAGTATTTATACCTATATAAATAGGAGTGTACGCTTAGACTATCTTACACATGCTTTGTTTTTTTTTATATACCTACCTATATATTATAATACTACTGATCACTTCAATTATGTATAATATGGTAAATATATAGTAAATATTAATGTGTAGGTACTAATTATACACAAACTAACTCAGAAACATTTGTACGACGTTGCTGTAGAAAAAACACAATATTTTATAATTTATTTTATGAGTGACCTAATTAACCCTCCAATTTCCAACGTCACTTACAGGTGCCGCGTTTTCAAAAAAAAAATATTAGAAATATGTGGAGTTTTATATATTTTTTTTTTATTTTGGTATCACATTCTTGTACAGTGGTATTGCAATCCGATTGTGCATATTTTTTTACGACTGGCAACACTAATCTTGCATATTTTGACATTTGTTGCTAGTTCTTGGCGGGAATAGTGGTCTTTTTGTTACGTACCGAAATAAACATCAATTAAAAATGTCTAAATAGTAAGTATTGTGAAACATTTTTTCTAAAACAGATTTATAAAGGATCAATTTAGTACTTACACAAATTTGTAATTATGATTTCATTTAAATAGTCGATTTATAACTATTTAAAATTGCAATGACACCTCCAGGTGACATTGGGCAAGACAGGTAGGTACATTATTGAACAAATTGAAGAACCATTTATTTGCATTGTATTAATTCTTGTTTTTTGTTAACTTAAAAGCCTTGTGCTCAAAAATGATACTTTTGGTAAGCTGAAAATGTATTTTGGATACTTGAACAAAAAATCTCAAACAACTTTGTTTCTGCTACTTCAAGCCACATATCAATAGATGAATCAATGGTACCATATTAGGGGCATCATGGGAGTAAGCAGCACATAAAGGGAAATTCTATTAGATTTGGTTACAAGATATGAACAGCGGCTTCAGTCATGATACCCGAATCGAGTAGCCATGAATGTCAATAAAATATAAAATAATCATAGGAATATTATGTTTCACCTGTAATGTTTTTCTTTGATAGCTATTGAGTAAGGTAAGTGATAAATAAATAATTATGCTTATGAATAAGTAGGTAGTAACAAGTATGTATGTATTGATCTATATTTATAATATGACGTGGATGTAATGTCCTAGAATTCATGAATTGTACAGTGTCCTTGAGGTGCTTCGGCACGTAAACGACACTTTAATATTGTCCAATAATAATAATAATAAAGTAGCATTCACATATTCTGTAGATAAATAAATAGGACATGATAATGTATAACTATAATGATCAGAAATATGTTGACTAAGATAATGTATAAAATGATAATGGTATTGAATACTGAACAGTGTGTGTGTAGGTACCTGCTTACTTTCATGTTATAAGAGAAGACATGTACCTACATATTATGTATCTATTTATCACAGCACAGCGCATCAATGTACCTACTCGTATAGGAGTGGATGGTAAAACATTGTATGAATCTATTATTAACCCTCTGCAACTGACGTGAGGTCTGTCAGACACCGCGAAATCTTTTTTATGTAAAAACGTTGCCATGTCGAGTCCTATCTTTCCGTTTCGCTCAGTAGCTTCCTAATTTATGTTCCATAAATCATAAGTACAGTAACGACGGCCGTCGTGAGTACCTACATGTGTGGATCTATAGCTGATGGGTGTCTCTCATACCTAAGGTCAGTAATAAATGATGGGTCTATTAGACCTAACGTCAGTAATATATTAATATTTTCATAGTGTCTCACAAACATCAGCTCAGTAAATTCATTTCGAGTCGTACCTTTCCGTTTCGCTCAGTAACTTTCTAATTTATGTTCCTTTAATCATAAGTACAGTAACGACGGCCGTCGTGAGAACATGTGTGGATCTATAGCTGATGGGTGTCTCTCATACCTAAGGTCAGTAATAAATTATGGGTCTATTAGGCCTTACGTCAGTAATTAAGTAAATTCATAGAGTCTACCTAACATCACTTCAATAAAACTTTTTTTTTCAATAAATGGAGAGCAGATTTCATTTACGGCCTTGCTAGGGAACTTATTCTTTCTATTATGACACAGCGGGTGTATAATGAAAAATTGCCATGAGAATTGGGCAATCATGTCTTAGAACTATATTTGCCAACTGCCCCTGAACAAAACAAACCTGGGATATCGTGTGAAAGAATATTGTGCAGAATTTTTACGAGTGAATTGAAAAAAAATATTAAAGAGTGCGATTTACTTGAAAGGAAGACAAAATTTACTCGTTATACATGCAAAAAACATATCTGCCTACAATGCTCGGCACAAATTTGCCAGGACTGAGAGGACGCACTTTGAAGCCGATTCTTAGAGAAACCGCTCTAACGATTTTTTTATTATTTTTTACATTTTAACAAAAATGAACAGAAAACAATTTCTACTTATTTTTTTATATCATTTGTTTTTTTCATTTTATTATTAAAAAAAATGGTGATTTATTAATTATTAATTAGCATTAATAAATTTCTTGTAATTTCAAATTCCTGTTTTTTTAAACCATATTTTTTCAAATCGTGTCAGCATACATGTCATATACTCACAAAAAACTAAAAAAATATCAAAACTTTTTAAATAATGGCAATAATGGAACTTAAAATGAGTGTCTATCAGACCACTCCTCAGCAGAATAATAACTTAAAAGCCACCTCAGTTACAGAGGGTTAAGATGTATCCATTCTCTAAGGAAAATATATTACATAATAAAATATTATTTGAGTACATACTACATATTTTTCTCTATTGTGAAGATGTTTTGCATATCAGTTCCCATACATTCCCATTTGCATGAATATTCTCCTACATAATAATATTATTATTTATTTGTTGAACTTTAAAAAATATTGTGTATTACGTCAACATTAATTATATTAAATAGAAATTAGAAATTTAATAATGAATACGAAATTTAAATAAATTAGACCTTTTAATCTGATGACTAAATTTACGTTTTTTTTTTTGTAGATGATGATCTTTTACACTAAAAATACATTTTATAGAACTTAAGACACGTTTGTTTTCAAGAATGTAACACGGCTATGCCAACTTATATTTTTCGTAGCTTGTTTGATTCAGTGAATTGAATTTGAGATATAAAACATTTAATTATTTCACGAGAATATTGCAGTTACAAACAAACAAACATAATTAAGTAAATATACTTTATGTTAATAATTATAAAGATAATGAAACGAAAAAGCTGTACTAAAGAATAAAAATTTGATTGTGAGGCTGGAAAAAGTTAACTCAGAGGAAAAAAGCTAATTTAGTGTAATTATTATTATGAAGTAGAGAAAGAGAGAGATATATACCATATAAAAGGACCAACTGACAAAGCCATTGAAAGTATAGGTATGTAGGTATGTTTATGTAGATGTATGTATGTATGTAATACATGTTGGCATAAATATTTTAGGTCTTTTGATATATCCATTTGTAAATATTACATAAATGTTCATGTATGTATACCTACCTACATTTCATAAAGCTGCCTTAACTGGACAAATAATAGGGAACTTAATTAGCTATTTTTGTTAACTTGCACCTTTTTCTAATACCTACATACAACACAAAATTAGAAAATTATATTGTACGAATTTATTTGTTGCTTATTATGAATAGATTAATCAGCAAACATGTGAATGTTTCTCGATGTTGTTTTAACAATATATTAGAAAAAGATATAATAGTATGAGATCCTAATAAATGTTTCCCCGTATGGTTTGTATTAAATATTTCCCGATTGATGGATCTTAGGTACCTAGGTATATCGTGACAGTGAGAATCGTGAAATCGGTGAACCTTGTCCATGTACAATTAAAGTGATCACTTAAACCAGCCTAGAGCCAATTACATCAGGCTAGACTTGCATTTAATAAAAAGTCGAAAATAATAGAATCAAACAATATAGACCTGAGACTGAGAATACACCTCATCAAGACCTATGTATGGAGTATCCTGATGTACGGCTGCGAGACATGGTGCCTATCTGAAAGAGATAAACGAAGACTAGAGGCGTTTGAGATGTGGACCTATAGAAGACTATTAGGAATTTCCTGGAGAGACCACATCACAAACGAAGAAGTCCTTCAAAGAATCGAAGGAGGAAGGCACCTGCTCAAGATCTTGTCAGAAAGGCGTGCAAGGTGGATCGGCCATGTAATACGACAAGAAGGCCTCTTGCATGCCGTAATGGAGGGTATGACCGAGGGGACAAACTCTAGGGGACGCCCACGCCGAGAGTACCTGGAGGACCTGTTGGTGGACATGCGCTGCTCATCATATGCAGAATTTAAAAGAACCGCACAAGACAGGGAGGAGTGGAGGAGAAGAATTAAAGAGATATTTGCTGCAAACCAATCCCAGGATTGAAACCAGAGAGAGAGAGAGAGCCAATTCATAAGCATTAAGGTACCTTTTCGGTAAGGCTGGTTTGGGTACCGGGGCATTGTGGAGTCATGGGCAACGAAGCTGCTGATGAACTTGCTAGAACTGGCGCTGAGGAGCCACCAATAGGTCCTGAGCCCATATGCGGATTACCGCTTAGCACTATCAAGCTTAGTCTAAGAAACTGGGCCATGGACCAGAGCCACGAAATTTGGTCCAATTGCATAGGGTTGAAACACGCGAAGGAACTAATGATAGGGTACTCGCGGAAGTTCACCACAGAAGTTCTAAAACTTAATAAAAAACAAATAAGGATTCTAACCAGGACCTTGACGGGACACTGCAGACTACGGAAACACATGACAAAAATAGGACTGTCAGATACCCCAGTCTGCAGATTTTGTTCAGAGGATAATGAGACACCTATCCACATCCTCTGTAACTGTGACGCACTCGCTCGCAATCGAAGTCACATCCTCGGAGGACCACTGCTGGACTCGGAGAAAGTGAGGCTTCTCACACCAAGACAAATCGTGAGCTATATGACCCATGTAGGTCTTGAGAGTGAGATATGATACAGAAGGATGTCACAATAGATCTACTATGGTCGCAGTGACACAAGGGATACAAGGTCCCTTAACCTTCAAAAAGGAAAAAAAAAAAAAAAAGGTACCTTTTATGCTTCTTCCGATGAGAGTTTCCACAACATTGTGTGAATATAATTCTGCAATTGTGATTTCTTGTTGTTGCCAAATTCAGTAAAACAATAAAAAATGAAAATATTCTGAACAAAATGATTTTAATCAGATGTTTGTGACCACATAAGATAGATATTGCACATAAACTTTTATCAAAAAAATAATCATGTGCATAATTTAAGAGAAAGGTTGTTGGCAATAGTTTGTAAATATATAGTGCAGATAATCTATTTATAATCTAACGTAGATATCTTCTGGTTGATATGGGATATAAAAGCTAGTACACAATATGACAATGACGTGTTGTTTAATACCTACACATAATGTACTCTTATTGACTCATAAACAACCACAAAGATGCTCATTCTTGTATGAGTACGGCACAACACGGCACGGCACGACAAGGTAACGCGACGCTTAAGACGTCTCGCCCCGGGTAGGTATCCTCTCTCTTTCACTCTTCACTTTGTTATTTTAATTTGCTCTTTACATTTACTAGACTGCATATTATATTTGTATACCTACTCGTATTATAATGTTATTATAAAACCTCACAATTTATATACAGGTCCTGGTCCTACCAGTAGATTGTTTGAAGCGGTTTTCATCACACAAAAAGCAAATGATCATATTATTGTGATGTTAATGGACGAACAAAATACACAACATAGTCATTTTCACATATACAGAGTTATTTGGCAGCACATATTTTGTACCTAAATTTACAAAGTTAGTGAATGTTCTATTAAAATACCATATTAGTTTCAAAATACATTACCTATTGCACCTACATAATATATAATAATAAAAATGTGATTTTATTCAGATTTAAAATAATTAAACGAGTATTTTCTTCCTTAAAGTCCTGTTATAGTTATTTATGTTATATTAGGTTATTACTAAAACTTTATCAGGTATCAATAAATATAAATAAATAATAAGAAAATTAGGTATCCATCTTCGACCTAAATAGGTATCTTATTATTATCATGTTTTTATATCCATACATTACAATTCGTAATAATAATTATACCGACTCTATTTCAATCCATCGTGGTTCAACAGAGAAAATATATTTGTAATACAATCATTACATCATACTTTAATTTATTTTATTCCATCAACGCATAATAAAAAAAATCACCAAGTGCAGAACAACTAATGTGAATGTAGGTACATATATATTTTTTATTAAAATCAAGTCTTATTAAACAATGCAAATTGAGTAAAGTGTAAAATGCATAATACGAGTGTACCTACCTACATAGTTTAGAATACTTACAATTATGTGAGTATTCTAGATACGTGGGGATTCTAAACTATTGCGATATCATCTCTAAAGAGTCTTGTGTTGTACTTTGTGATAATAATAATAATAAACTTTATTGTACAAAATATTTAAACAAAAAGAATGAGATTAGGTACAACATGGTATATACAAATATTTTGCACAATGGGCGAGTTTATCGCAGGGACGCGATATCTTCCAACTAACCCAATAAAGTAAAACAAGTAAACAATGATAAAAAAATGGAAACAATTATAAAAAGTCTTTAAAATGATACAGATACTTAAATTCAGCGATGAGGTTTGCCACCCATCCTGAATGTCTTGATTTTATATTGGCACGGAGAGGACAGTTTGCATGTTTCTTACATGCAGCTGGTCTGCTGGCTACCCCATTTGTGGGATATGCCGTGATGGTATAGTAGTAGTAGTAGTAGTAAAATGATACATAGAAACCAAATTATAAGCTATAAATATATAATACATGCTCTTAAGAAATAAATTACCAAAAGTATTAAAAATAAATAACTAAACAAATAATTAATATATACATACAAATAGATATTAAAATAAATACCGTAAATACAATACATACATACATATAAATAGATACTAAGATACATAGGTACCGTAAATATAGCAATACATATAAGAAAAATGAATAAACAAATTAAAAAAAAATATGTAAATGCGAAATGCAACACACATGTTGGAGGGGGGGAGGGGGGGAGGACTGCTCAACGTGAATGAATACACGTGAAGAAGAGAAAAAAAAAATAAAAAAAAATGTTAGGATGAATCTATGTATAAACGTCATAAATAACTAGCAACCATTGATCTTCCTTTTAAAAGTATAAAGAGACGTACAAGTTCGGGTTTTTGATGGAAGCTGGTTCCACAATCTGGCGCCATGGACTGTAAAAGAATCTGTGTAACAACTTGAATGATGAGGTGGGATAGCCAGGAGATTATTAGAAGATGATCGCAAAGGCAACCCATGAGAATTCAAAAATTCAAACCTTTCTTTAAGATACAATGGGATAGAAGGATCATAGATAATCTTATGAAGAAGACAAAGAGTGTGAATATTTCTGCGTTGAGGAATGGACTTCCAACCAAGGAGCTCTCGAAATTCAGATATGTGGTCAAATTTCTTCAGACCAAATATATAACGGATGCAAGTGTTCTGAAGACGTTCCAACTTATTCAACCCGTCAACTGAAAGATCCAAATAACAAACATCTGCATAATCAAATAAAGGATGGATCAATGACAGAACCAGTAGTTTTTTGGTATCTGCAGAAACGAAGTTTTGCATTCTTCTAAGTGAATGTAGTGAGGCAAATACTTTTCTACTGATTTCATTAATTTGTTTCCACCATGATAACTTAGTATCGAAGAATAAACCCAAATTTTTAACTGTGTCAGAAAAAGGTATGGTCGAGTCATTCAAGACTAAAGATAGTAAGGGAGCAACCGAATTGATAGAAGATAGATTCCTAGAGCTACCGATGATAATCCCTTGTGATTTCGATGGATTGATCAGAAGTCCATGGTTTTTGCACCATAGACTGATATGCTCTAGATTGGTATTCATATTGTGAAAGGCAATATCAACACTATTTAGATCAAAGTGAATATATAGTTGGAGGTCATCAGCATAAAGGTGATAAGACCCCAGAAGAAGCTCAGTGATTGGGTTGATGAAAATAGAGAAGAGCAAAGGGGAAAGTATACAACCTTGTGGAACTCCCGCCTGAAGACCTACCCACTCAGAAGCTCTGTCACCAACACAGACCCTCTGATGTCGTCCTTCGAGGAAGGACTTCATCCAACGAAGGGCATCACCAGTAATATTTAGGGTCTGCAATCGAGCCAGTAGAATATCGAAATCTACGCTATTGAAGGCACTACTAAAGTCTAAAAGTGTCAGCAATGTAAGTTGTCTTACCTCCATAGCAGACCTGACATCCTCAGATATTTTAAGCAGAGCAGTTGTTGTGCTATGTCCCTTGCGAAAACCGGATTGGAATCGATTTAGAAAATTGTTAGCTAGAAGATAATCGTTCATTTGCTGATGCACAAGTTTTTCCATAACCTTGGAGAGAGTGGGCAGGATTGAAATAGGCCGGTAGTCCTTGGGCGAAGATGGGGTACCGACCTTTGCAAGTGGAATTACATTGGCTCTTTTCCATTGAGTAGGAAATGTAGCTGAAAAAATTGAAAAATTTATTATATACACTATAATTGGACTGACATAGTCTGAAAGGAGATTGATCATTTTTAAGCCGATACCATCACACCCAACGGCTGTAGACTTAATTGATTGAAGAGCTCTACGAACCTCCTCCAAAGTGACCAATCTAAACTTAAAGGGTTCACCAACAGACTCCCCACCCTTAAGTTTTTCCAAAGAAGTAGTCCTAACAGAGGGGTCAATCTCAACCGGCGGGGAAGAAAAATGGAGATTCAGTTCATTGAGGTCAATCGAAACTGATTCGGTTGAGTTACCCTGTTTACCCATGCCGTATTTTTTCAGAAATCTCCAGGTATCACCAGGCGAGGATGAGCCAATGCTACTAAGGAAAAAATCCTTTTTGGCTTGGCGACAAAGTTGTGAGCAACGGTTTCGTAGATATTTGTATTTCTCCCATCTAAGAGGGGTATTAGCAACTTTAAATTTGACCTTGGCCCGATCTCGTCTAGCCATGAGCTTCCGAATATCATCTGATAACCATGTTGCAGGAGGGTATCTCATAATAACGGATTTAATGGGGGCGTGCTTATCATAGAGACTAGTTAAGGAGCTGTTGAATTCCTCAACCATAAAATTAACGTCATTAGAGGCATAGATATTTTGCCAGGAGATCTTACCAGCGTCCTCGTGTAGCCGATCAATGTCTAAACGTCGAAAGTCTCGGAATGAGTGAACTTTTGGTTTGACTTTCGGGAGTTTGATCTTATATGACATATATATGAGATCATGATTAGAGAAACCAGAAGCGGTCAGCTGCCCATGGCATTTTACATGATTTGGCAGAGATATTATCATCAAATCTAGTAAAGTCGGTGATGTATTGCAAGGGTGGTGTGTTGGAAGCGAAGGCAAAACCTGTAAATTCAGAGCATTCAATAGGCCTAAGAGTCTGGTGGCGCGATAGTCATTTTTTATAATACAAGTGTTAAAGTCACCCATAACTATACTATGTATATAGTTATGAGTAAGTGATTCCAATAAAACTTCGAATTCTGTGAAATAATTACATGTAGGAGGACAATATATAACTCCCAATAATATTTTAGAGTGCATGGCTGATACCTCAATGAATAAATACTCCATTCCACCCATCGGTTGGGACTCCGAAGACACGACAACCTTGTGACAAATATTCTCGCGTAAGTAGATGGCTACACCACCACCCACCCGGTTCACTCTGTCGCAGCGGATCAATTTGAAACCTGGAAGACCAAAAGCGGATGATGATAGCATGGGTTTAAACCAAGTTTCGCTGACCAGAACAGCATGCAGAGTGGTATCTGAAAAAGATGCAAGCAGTTCATTATGATGGGCGGGAATACTTTGAGCGTTTATATGACAAACATTGAGAATACTTCTAGAAGAATCAAGAGATGATTGTAGTAGCTCAGAAAGAGACGGAGGAGAGCTAATTGATGAGTTAGCAACCGAAATATACGAGTCTGAGAGAGAGTAGTGAGCAGAAGTGTAGGAGCAGGAGGATGGGGACGAGGGGTCGGGGGGGAGAGATTGGAAAGAATCTTCATGTTGTGTTGTGTTGCTCATAAAGTTACTCATTAGTAATATTTACATATATAATATAGGTAAAATAAATAAATATAGATAAAATGATATAGAATAATATATGATAATATGATATAGAATAAAGAATAAAATATAGATAATATGAAAGAAAAAAAAAAAAATTAAATGTAAAAGATAAATAAAGTAGGTAATAAATGAATTCACAAGTCGGTATGTATTGAACACACAAATAAAATAAATCACTTGTGGCTCAATAAGATCTCTTTTCAGGTGCGATTTTCAGCGAAGCAGTACTAAGTGAGAAGAGCATGAATAGTAATGTCAGTGAAATCAACCATTGAATGCTCTTCATTCTATGGTATAAGAAAACAATTCACATATAGATAATTTAGTAACGTGTAAATAAATCAGACTGTAAGTAAGCAACAAAATGTAAGCAAATAAATTAAGTAAAGGGTAAAATAATCCGCAACTCACCATCATGTCAATAACACTCAAGTTATAATTGACAAGTATGTGGTATATACATCTCGTCCACCAGAGAGTTATTCATTATACACACGATATTGATATGTAAGTACAATAAAAATCACGGTATTGGTTAAAACTACAAAACAAAATAATATAAAGATGTAAACAGCAAATCGATCCTCAAAAACATTACAGTAAAAAAAAAAATACAATAATAGTGTTTAGAAACATGATGACAGTATTTTGGTATTACCAATGGTATCATACATAAAGGTGTTACAATATCAATAAAATAAAACGAGGAAAGTTAAAAACCTAAAGAATGTAAAACGGTAAAAAATGCAAAAGTAGAGAGTTGATAACAACACTTTCTATGGTGCATTTACGAACAGGGATTTTGTGTTAATACTTGCATTCTACGAACAATAGTGAAGTTGTTATGTTGCTTCAACTGGGGTAGAGAAAACAAAAGATAGCATGCGCAGCGCTGCCATATTTGCAGATAACTTCATACTTGTTTACAAGTAATAAGTGGAGAGGTGCTGTCATATTTATAGTTTTAGAATTTGTGGAATTTTGCATTCAATGAACCAATGTATGAACGAGACATTTAAGTATAGCTGGTATATGAACGGACTGCAGTAAAAGAGAATAATATTTATAAACAGAAAAAAAGAAACATTCACTACTTGTTAGATCGAGATCTCAGCTGTCTTTTCTCTTCAGATGGGCCGACAATATCCAGGTCAGCTGGCTTCGTGATTTTCTTTTTTGAGTTATCTGGTAGCTTAATGAAGATATTCCCGTTTGTCGACCAACAGTTTTTGATTCCCATTCTAACCTTTGCTTCTGATAGAAGAGAGAGAGCCCTCGGAGTGAGAGACTCCGTGAGCAGCCATTTTATTTTCTTTAACATAGAATTTTTACTCCATACTTCAGTCTTTTGATGAAAAGTGTGAAACCTTACCATAATCGGCCTAGGTTTCTCCTTCTTTTTTCCAATCCTGTAAATTTCCTTCACAGTAGATAGATTAATTGAAAGCGGTGTCTCTTTTAGGGCCGTTTCTACACTAAGTTCCTCTGGGGCACCATGCAGAATTAAGATATTGCGTCGTCTAGATCTATCCAACTCCTCTATATGATCCTCCAGTTTGTTGTTTTTATTCACTAGGTCTTCCATCCTTATCTCCATTGATTCCAGTCGTTTTTCCATTGTTTTCCTGAGTGTAGAGATTTCTGCAATAATGTCGGCAGGAGTACCGCCGCAGTGGCAAGTGTTGACTTTGCTCTCTAATTCTGCAATCCTTTGATTAAAGTATGTTTTTAACGATTTATTATCCCCCGAGTCCATATTAACCGAATTTGACTGCTGACGCTTATTTAAATCGAATAGAAAAAATCAATTCATAGACGCGAAATTTTTTACGTGTTATTCGCACCAATACCAGAGATACTCCTTGAACTGAAATGTTCATTGAACTGAAAAAATAAATTGTAAAATATTATATCGATACCTTAATTCGCAGATTGGGTAACTCCAAAATAGCTACTTTACAGGGCGGACAAAAAACTAAATATTTTTGTTATGCATATTATTATTATTATTTTCCTTATTCTAAAATATCTACATGATGTAGATACATGTTCGTAACACAAAAACCATGACATAATTATGTTTATAATGGTTTTGCAGCCTTTTTTTGGAGTTACCTAATTTTCTGTGATAGATTTTGTAAAATAAATGCTATAATTGATGGAGTTACCCAATTTGCCTATAAGTATTGCATACTGTTTGGTCTCATAATAATGTTATTTTTAAAGTGTTTTATATGAAAATCAAATTAAATTGAAGTAATATATATAGGATAAATACTTCCACATCATCATCATCATCATCAACGCTCCTCTCGGGAGGACAGGGCAGAAACTAGCCTCCTCCATTCAGAGCGACTCTGTGCCAATTGCGTCACCTCTTTCTACGATATTTCCTGCGCTCTGCTGTTGTCGTTATAAGAACGTAGTATTGTGAAAGAGGGAAATTACGGGCTGACGAATCCTTGCGGACGGAAGACCGGTGCTCTTTTTGGCCAATTAGCCTTTTCAGGATATTACCCAGCCTGGAACATCGTCTATCCTGTATCACGGAGTTGAACATAGTTGAATAAAAAAGTTGCACCTTTAGAGATATACTCGTTGATAGCTAGACAAAAATAATGAAGAGTGACAAAATGTGAAAATAATAATTCGTGTGGAGCATTATTTTAGATATCGTGGTAGTCCTGAGTCCATTTTCGTGAAGATATTTTCAGTCTCGTTAAGATTATTTAAGCAGACAATTTTTTTTGGGCCAAGGCTTTTCTTCCTTTGAGGCAATTTATTTTATTTATTCATTCATTCTTTACTATACATTGATCACAATATATACAATTTTATAAAAAAAATGCATTCAAATTAGGTGTGATCAATATACAGAGGTCGGTTGCCCAATAAGAGACTCTTACGACTTGTATTATGAGATAGCTGAAGTCCAGTATCCAATCAAAGTGTCTTGCCTCTTGCACACTGATGCCCTCTCTGTATATCTCAAGATTTTAAAATCCGCCAAAAGAAATTTTATTATTTTATAAGTAAATACCTTAATATTACATGTTATATTCTAAAAATATTGTACTTGGCACAAATCGTCCCACATGGGACGGGTTGCCGTAATCTTATAAATAATAATAATAATATACAGAGGGCGAGTTTATCACACCTCTTTTTGATTTTTTAAATTTGAATTTTAAATTTTTATTACTCCATGATTCATCCTTTTTCCAAGAGAAGTCTCAGAGTTTTCATCAGAATCTGAATGTTCTGAATATGGGACTAACGAGATGTTGACTCTTATGCTGCCCTTCTCTGTTGCAATATTATGATCAATAGCATTTTAGCCTGTGCATCTAACAATATCCCTTGTGTCGCATTATTATCTAAATTATTATCATCAGTAGGTATTTATATTTTGGATTTCTGCAAGATTACCACTATCAAGTAATATGATGGGCCAATTCCATTATAAAAATTCGAATTGTCTGATAAATTTGTAGAAAATCATGATTTCTGGGATTTGTTTCACTCGTACGATTTTCATCTATAAAATGATGAGTAAACATTTCACTTTTGCCTGACGATGAGAGCGGAAGCTCTTGAAAGCCGGCTCGCAAAATAAATAATGTCAATAGTGGAAAAACTATATATCGTGTTTCATTTTAAAAATTATTAATATGAACTTCCACCAAGAACCGTCGGTCGAGAAATTAAACTTATGATAAGTAGGTAATGTATGTAGATACACGTTCAGTTCTTCGGATTTTGAGCTTATTTAAAAATAATCATGATTCAACAAATCCTAATATATCAAAAAATAAAGTCGTTTATTTAAGTATTAAAACCTAGATTTTTTATTTGACTAAAAAATAATAACATAATATGTGTTAAAAAGCAATACAATATTAGTAAATCAGCTTCAAAGTTTGTGCGCAAACATATCCAGTAATGATTAAATTCCACGTAGTAACTCCTGCAAAAGTTGCATTATTTAAAATGTGAGTACCTTACATATTAACTACATCACAAAAGGAGCAAATGATAAAAAAAAACTTTAAAAAATTTAAGAAAATAAAGCTGATACTTATGGTTACAGTTATCTAACATTTTTTTTACAGGATAAGATATCCAAAACCACTTTTTTGTAAAATATTCCTAATACACAACCTATCTCTCGCAAGTCTCCATACAGAATGGTGGAGTTACCCAATTTGCAGCGTTGTAAATATACTAACATTGGAGTTACCCAATTTTCTTGAGGTGTTTTTTAGGGCATTTGTAATAACGTTGGATTCTTCAAATTTACCTAGCATGTGTGTTGGAATACAGTCAACATTATGGCATCATTAAGTCATTTTGTCAAAAAATGGAGTTACCCAATCTGCGAATTAAGGTATCGATATATCGCCTACATACTAAGTACCTACCTACCTACTACTATTTCACTCTATATACCATACATCGTATACAGCAGCTAGAAATATTTAATATACTCGTACCACTTCCAGTGCTTTTATACAAACGGATTGAGAAAGAGAGCTTACTAAGCGCTTTGTGTATGGAATTTATTTAATCTTGGATAACACGCTGGCGCTGCTAAGAAGAACTATCCTTTGAATACAATATCGATCATTGCATTAAGTAAAAGCATTTATGCTGTAATCTGAGCTGATCAAGAGTTTCTTTCAACTTTCCAGTATAGTTAATGCAACTTAGTAGTGTTAATACATCAAGAAATATTTATGAAGGTGTTTAAGTTATATACTCGTACATTACCATGGGGTTGAAATGATATCTAACATAAAACTCAATGAAAATTTAATTCTATAATAAACTCTATTAATACCCATACCTACATATAAGTTTTCATGTTTTTAATGTCGCCTATTTTATGAGTTTATACCTACTCAACAACAAAAACAAAAATTCAAAGTTAGTATGTCTTTTTACTACTAATTGTTTTTCGACTTTTTAAGCTATTACTACTCAAGATTGTTTTCATATTATTAAATTAATTTATTTCATTTCAATTGTACCTATACTTTTTTGTCCACCGAAACAATGAGAAAATATATTTAGGAATAAATTTTAGTTTATAATTATCAAAGAACTTCTCATTTTGTTTATGCATTGAGAAATTACAGAGTAGATATTTGTTTGTTAAACAAATCATGTAAAATAATATGTACCTACCTACCTACATAACACAATCTAATAATATAATAATGTAGATATCTAACAATATTATGTGAGAAACCAAAATGGACGGAGTCATCATCTCACATTCTACTATCAGTTGTGTTCTCTTCTATTTTGTTGGGATGAAAATTAATCTGTGAGTCTAAGAGCTAATGGGGGTAGTACTACATATATTATTATACTGCTTTAGAGTAATGTTATATGGTGGTAAACTAAGAGGAATGCTGTGAGAAATATGTAATGATTATAATGGCCGAAATAAGGAAAATGGATTAATTTAATTTGTTTATATGATTATATTGTAAGAAACATACAGAAAAAAATACTATACATAAAGTGGAGTATTGTTATCTGTCTTGTTTTGCGTAGGTACCTACATTTATTTTAACAAACAACTTGTTATTATGGTATTGGGAGTTTGTACAATATTATGAATAACTTGCATATAATATTCTTCATACAGGAATTTTGATTTAGCAAAGTAAATATTTCTCCTTCAACATCATGAAACTTTAATCATTCTTCATATTGTTATTGCTTTGTATATACACAGGTAGGTACCTATACCTTTATATTATATCGAGTGAATGTTTTAAAAGGATTGCATTATTCTACTCTGCAGAGAAAGGGATATTCGTATATTCCTTTTCGTTCACCATCTGCAAACTGCATGAGTGAGTGCCATCCGTTGCAGCACGTGCTGTGCTGTTAGCTTCTTACCATAATATGTAAGTGACTATCTGAATCTTATAAGGATATGAGATCCTCATACAAAATGAAAGAAGCTTACCAAGCGTCAATACGTTTCAACTTTTTGAATATGTAAATTCCTTTTGATGCACCCTAACTCGGGTCTCTCACGTTGCAACTTTTAATCACGCACTGAAGTTCCTTGTGACTTCCTTCATATTATTCACTGATAGTTGCAGGTAAGAGCTTGAGATATTGAAATTATTTTCTAGCATTAAAATGAAAAGTTAAATTAATAAAATGGTTAGCCATGTGTAGGTAGGTACTCCAGTAAAATATGTGTAGGTTATTACTGTAGTAAGATAAATCATTTTGAATTTTGAACTGCCGAGATTGTGTCAGTAAACTTCTAAATACGAGTATCTCGATAGGGAAATATCACGTAGGTAGATGGTGTAAATCATTCTGCATGTGCAATACAACAAAATAAATTAACAAGTACCTATCAGGTAAATACTTATCAAAGCGAACGAAATATCAATCATTTAAAATATTGAATCTATTTTTTGGCCGATAGCCGTGTTGGCCGAGAAATATGAATTCCGTGCCACATAATAATATTATTGTTGATTGTTTCATATCATGGGAGAGTATTATTTTGACACAAAAGCAGAATAAAAAAAATATTCCGTCATAATGCCTTAAGGAGTTTCTATAACAATGTGCTGTAATATCGTGTTTACATAATTCTCTCGTTAAATTTACTTTTATTATGAAATTTAAATCTAAAATAAGTCAATACGGTGTCTTTAAAGGCGTCCGAAAATCTTAATGAAATCCAAGGGAATCTTCAGGGCCGGGTTCAGATGTCTCGAGATGCCGATAATACTTTTTCTGTCATAATTTGAGATTTTTAAATGAGAAGTGATTTGATTTCATTCCAATATCCTCCTCTTTCTCTCGTGAAATACAATCGGACTACAATTATTTTTATTTTTCCCCATTAAAGAAAGTCTTGATAAAACCATGTTGGCTGAAGAAAAGTACCTACCTATATATAAAAAAATGTCATATATATTTATTATATCTATACCCTCACATCATTTCCCAGGCGTGGAAGGCAAAGAGAACGCAAAACCATAGATAAGGATCAATCCTAACATATCTACTTCCTTCACTATCATGAAGTTTTCATACACGCACTCCTATTTCTCTTACTCAATACGCAGCCGTTCTTAAAAATTTGGTCTTAAAAATTATACTTTGACGTCCGCTTTTATACAAAATACTCGCACACCGTCAATTCGTCATCTTTTCATCGTCATTTTCATCATCGTCAGAATGGCATTATGCACTAGAATATTTCGCAGGTTCAACACATTTTTTTTTGTTATGAGGGGAAATCCTTCATGGACACCTAAATAGGTAGTGCCGGACTCCTACCGTCTAAAACCCCTCATTCTTCTTTACAGCCCCGGTTCCCACCTTGCGGTCTACCCGGGGGTGCAATTTGTCTTAGGGTTGCTCCCTCTTCTTGATAAAAATTATCTTGTCCATACATTTTTCAGCTGCATTCCACACCTCCGGCGACTCAATCATGCGGTCCACTAGATTGTTTACGTCAAGGCCTGAACCGAAGTGAGCAGCTAGCTCCATTCTCTCCTGGTCCCATATACTGCATATAAAAAGGTTCAACACATTGCTATTGCGAAGAATGGATCGGTATGTTTCGTTTTCTCTAACACCGGCCACTTTCATAGTAAACATTATATTATTATAGTGTTTAAAGTTTTAATTAAATATTATGTTTTAACTAAGAATATATATTTGTTTTTCTACTAATTACAAATTCTTAATGATGTTGCATTGATTAATGATGCATAAATTTAGAAAATGATATGAAATGTGGTCGTATCTAATTATTTTATGGGAAGATTTTCATCAAGTCTTCTCTCATACTGCAAACAATGACCTCATAGAATAAGGGATATTTAGAATAAAAAATATGTATGTTGAAAGTCTCTTACCAGGTGGTATATTTGTAAGTAAGTCCTTTTATAGGTACATTGGCATACGGAATTGAAATACTAAGGACTGTAGCCTACATAATATCTCAATAAAATGGATGCAAACCTGTGACTATTATGTATATGAATATTTGAGTACCTACATCGTTTTGTTTTTACAAAGGTCACTCGCGCATTAGCACAGAACATGGAAAATATTTATCACCAAAAAACAGAAATAAAATAAAGAACTTCAAACAACAAAATGAAGTGAAGCAGAGAATGTGTTCAGTTGTGCGAAGAGAGATCGCTTGAACCGAGCAAAAGCCAATTCCTATGCGCGGCTACGCAATGTAAAGATGTTTACCCAGTCGATATACAGCTTTTTGTCAATGGAATTTTGTCGTTTGAACAAATAAATAATACCAACGACCTACCTGAATTAATTTTATATTTTTAATAGTAAACCTGAAGACAACACAAAGAACTGCATCCACAATTTGTATTATTTTTTAAAATTAAAATTACTTCAACATCTGTAAGAGTTGAAATGCCTAAAACAGATTTTCTTAGCTGTGACTAATTACATATGGTTGTAAATCAACAACATCATTTTTAGGTCAGAAACATGAAATACTTTTGATTTAAATATTATTTTGCTTGAAAAATTGTAGTTACCATGACACCATCCATTTAATGTTGACAAAATACACGATTATTATTACAAGTGTTTTTTTCTTCGCACTCGCCTTTATCCCATTTACTTGGGGTCGGCTCTCCTAGTCCTTATCTTCCAAGTTTTCCAGTCCCTCGCGTCCTCCGAGCGCAACTTTGCCTCCTTCATGTCCCTGGCAATTGTGAAAATCCAGGTGGTCACTGGTCTGCCTGGTCTTCTGGGTCCTACTTCTACGTCCATTGTCTTTTTGATCATGTTATCCTGTGGTAGTCTCAAGATGTGCCCGTAGCCGTACCATCTTAATCGGTTTTCGGTTATTTTTTCACCGATGGAAGTGACTTTGAAACTACCACGGATATGGAAATTTCTCACCCTATCCATCCTTGTTACACCACCAGCCCATCTGAGCATTTTCATTTCATTGGTGTGTATAGTCTGGGCGTGATTATGTTTTAGGGCCCAACATTCAGATGAATAAGTCATGGTTGGTCTGACCACAGTTTTATTATTAGAAGTGTTTTGAAATGGATTAATTTGGAATGCAGATTTTCTTTTTAGTAAAGCATCCACAATTCTTACTTGAAGTGGGTGAACAAAGAAAATATTTTACTGTAAGAGAAATATTCATCTTAGGTACAATAATAATAATATTCCTAAGCCTAAGGAAACAAACAAGAGAAAACATATCTATTAAATCTATTAATAAATTTTGAGGAACAAACACCTTATACTAATTTAAAATATTTGTAGTATTAGTTGCATTTATAGAGATGTGTTAGGTTAGGTTAGGTATCTGAGGCTTACATATCTTACTAAAAACACGTTCCTTTGTTTTTATAATGGTGTTTATTATTAATACTAGTTTTAAGTCCGGAATACCTCTACAATAAAATAATATTAGATTGAGAAATAGTATTGATATCGTAAATAACATGTCTAGATGTTGTCCGGTAGTTGCATAATTATTTATTGCGATAGATATTGTCCTAAGACCCTTCTGAAGGAGGCGAGTTTTCATAAAAAAGTTTATTTTTTCTATGGTTTTTCTAGTCATAAGGCATAAAATATACCTACCTTTATACATTAGTACCTATACATATACACGACTTAAATCTTATTACTTATTTATGTGTTTACTTTTTCTTCTCCACAAGGTATTTCTATAAAAACAATAATAGTTGTGTAGTAAGTCAAAGCGTTGCGTTGTTTTTGTTTATTTTTCTTTAGGTAGATACTTAGATGGGAAAAGATGAAAGAAATTCCGTTTCTGCGATAAACTCGCCCTTTATATCGCTATTGCTTGTCTTTGATATTTTGTCATATTTTTGTGTGTAAAAAAACTTGTAATCAACGTGCAGTAAAGAGTAAATAAATAAATAAGATATTCAATAAAATTAGGTAAATACATAACAAATGTATATTAATTGTTCCGTGTATAGGTTCACAGATTTCCTTTTTCTAGTCTCAGATGATCAATCAACAAAACTGACGGAGTACTAGTGAAGAGTGCCTACCTTGAGCTAAAGTTTGTATATAGATTGCAGTGACGGATTTATTTTTATATTGCTCATATATTTTTTGAACATTCTAGGCACTTACTGCTAAAGCAATACTCAATTCTATAAGCGGCTATTACACCATAACATACCTACTTACATAATATGTATAACAAAAGCTATTTTGCTGTAAGTAAACAAGGCGATATGCGCAATGAACGATGATACATAGTTGGCAGAATTTAATATTTTAAATGTGACATGACACATAAATAATATCTAATAATATGTGAATACTCAAGTACATAGTAAAGACGTTTCATTAATATTTTAATCATTACACCAGATAGATTTAAATATATCTATACTATAATTAATAACGATATTAGAGCGCAAGGAATGTCGTGGGAAGAGGTGACGCAATTGGCACAGAGACGCTCTGAATGGAGGAGGCTGGTTTCTGCCCTGTGCTCCCGAGAGGAGCGTTGAGGGCGATGATGATGATAATTAATAACCTCACGCCATATCCCAAGTGAGGTAGGTAGACATAGAAGACGGAACGTCATTAAGATGTACCTATTATAAACTTACATAGTTCCTTCGTTTCTTCTACATTCATACAATGTATCATACACGCACTTCAGTTAGATCTCTCTAAGACTCTATTATTTTTCAGATCGAAATCTTTATAAATAAACGTACATTTTTGTTAAATTGTATGGTGTAGGTAATTGATTGTAATTGTTTCTAAAATGCACGCATGAGGATAATTTATGCAATGAAATTATGAAATATACGCCAGTGTTTAATTTAAGATAATATCATATTATTATTATTTCTATCAGAAGGAAGATTTTTAATGAAGACCATTAATTGGAGTGGCAATAAAATAGAGCTGGACGGCTATCTCTTCCTCATCTTCTCTATTTGATTGATGCGCATTCATCATTCTTACAGACAATGGAGTAGGTGTGTTGAGATACATATAATATATACCTCCTCTACAGGATGTATGGAAGGAAGACATATTAGGAATCTTCTCTTAATAACTTTACTGAGTGACCCATCTATATTATACAACACCACGCGAACCATACGTATATAAATAACATCACTATAATTTTTCATAGGAAATTATGCACCAAAACATTTTTAAAGACCATGGGAATATTGTGATTATTTCATAATTATGTCTTGCATGCGTACCTATTATCATTTTTACAAAAAAAAAATCTATATTGATATTTATATTCTACCATTACTTTACCATCACGCCATATCTTACATCCAGGTGGGCTGAACTAACTAATTATAATATATGTAACTCTCTTTAAACTTACTTTGCACATCATTACATCTTTTAGGCAATGCGATGTGCAAAGAAACATAATTTATATACAGTTACATAAATATCACATAGCAGTAGACAAAAAACAATCACCGCAGAATGTTTGTTTTAAATTATGCTGTGATAATACATACTGAGTTATGTATATATTATACCTCTGCTGTCCTATATGTGTTAGAATTATTGTTTAATTAAACTACACTGTTTAATTATACACCTTTAAATGTCTTCACGGTTCTATTATAAATAACACGTAGGTACCTACCTAATTATAACTTGTTCAAATGTTTTCCTGATTCCGATATCTTTTCTCCTCTATTAGATTGTACAAATGTATTTGTGCCATACATACATACATATTTATTATTATATCGAACATATTACATTGTACATCTTGTGAACATAAGATATGTTCCTACTATACTACATACATAGATACATACATACACACACAAACATATATTGTATAATTTGTTACATTTCTAGATAAATTATTATCTTGGAGAGTTTTTCAATTACGATTGGGATTCCATTCTATTCTATAATAATGATGATTTATATACTAAATATTATATGTATTTCTATTTGTTAAGTACGTATATAGCTCTTTTGTTTTCTCTGAGGAATATTAGCAAGATAATTTTTATATTATTTCATGTTCTCTCTACTAATATCCTACATACATATACATACATAGCAATTAAGGTATTTTTGATACATATTAATTTTATTCATCTTCAAGCGTCCTTAATTTTATTATTAATGACATTTTATTTATTTATTTGTATTTTATACAAATATGCAGTGCATGTAATTAATGTCGTTTTTCGCAACGAGGTAAGTGTGAACGAATAGTTTTTGTGGCAATGTCGCGTGATCGAGTTTTTTGTTTAGTTGATTTGACAATGGAAGCTCGTGTGCATCCGAAATCTCAACAAAAAATTCCAAGACATTATGTAACCTCAAGAACCATAGATTTATATTGTATGCGCATATAGGTACAACAATTTTTTTATCTCATGTTTGTATTTTACTATCTCCGTCTGTTATATCGTAAATATTGTATTTTCATCGCCATCATCGCCATCGCGGAGGGTAAGACCGAGGGAACAAATGGCAGAGGCCGACCAAGAGACGCATATATGGACCAACTGAAGAGGGACATGAACTGTGGCTCATACGTAGAGCTTAAAAGACTGGCTGAGAATAGGGAGGAATGGAGAAGAAAAACCAAACTCGTTGCAGACCAATCCAATGGATTGTAACTAAATATATATATTGTATTTTTTTTTAACATGTGAAAGGCTTTGCCGTGGAGAAAAGAAGAAATAAATAAATAAATCAAATAACTTCACTGACTCTAGCCCATGTTTGTAGTGTATAATGTGTATTATAATTGTTTTTTTTTTTCTTGTTCAAAATGTATTTTATTTTATATGTACAATAAATGAAAATTTATTCAAGCACTACATAATTACAGGCTTCGCCTAGTGAGGTGGCTTGCGATGTATTTTTTTGTGAGATAAAATGATTCTAAATTGAGTCAAGCTTATTATTATTATTGAAAAACGTATGAAGCAAGTTTTTCAGCAGATAAACTGTTATAACTTATTTTCATAAATAAAAAATCTAATATAGGTACGAGAGACATAATGAGCGGGGTGTGGATATTGCAGAACATTTCTAGAGTAGGTAGGTACCTACTATTGCAACTGCATGTTATAAACAGGAAAATTATATCCTTCACCAGGAAAAAAAATATAAAAGACATTATTGAGTAGGTATGTATATTAGGTGATGACTTTACACATATACCTACATAAGTTGGAGGTACATATGTTGAGGGTGTATCGCGAGCTTTCAATTAAATAAATCTAAAAGTTTGCAATATTATCAACTATTTTTGCAATTATCTTCCTCACAACACATTATTCATAAAAGCTCCAGTAGAGTTTGCGAAAGGTATCATTACAAAATATAATATTATGAAATAGGGTAGAGATCTTATTCTCATTGCAACGATGTGTACCTAATCAATGGAAATTATGTTAGGTATACCTAGAGTTATTACATTACTTAAAATATTCAGTCATACCTACTATTTACTTATTTTTTTTTAAATTTAAAACAAAGATATACGTGGGTTTTTTTATAAACCCAAACAGAACCTTATACACCTTCCACAGTAAGCTTAAATTTGTGTCTTGAAAGGGGAGTTTTGGTGGCACTGGGGAATCTTGGGATAGAACCATTTCCTTTACTCGATTTTCTCTATATATACATCTAATTAATAACAGAACTGATTGCTTGATTTTAATATTGATATTGTAAGAAACTTATTTTTGGTAATAATTGCAAATTATATGAGTACCAAATATTTTCTGATATTTTTGAGTTCTACTTGAAATTTCGTTACGAAGATATTCCTCTTAGACAATTAAATTTTATTTAAATAACTTGCTTCTTTGTCTTTGCCACGTATAATATATTAATATGCGCAATGGGACCTCTCTGTCTACCCCGAGTGATAGATTTTATTATTATTATTTTATTGACCTCAATAATAATACAGAATCCTTATGTTTTGTTATTTATTAAATGTTATAAGGATTTTCAGTCAAGGATGTTCCACCCATTATATATAATATAATATATAATTATGTAAGTGTAATTCAAAGCTGAGATTTCATCCAACCATTTTGTAATAATAAAATCGGATCAAATGTCTTGGATAATGTCTTGAAAATATTACAAAGAACTTATTCTAGTTACTAACAGCTGCTTGGGGCTACTCTCGGTACGGAGTTTACATAATAAATATACCTAATTGTAATCTTATCTTGTTTCATGAAAAATGTATGTAATCTTGTAAAATGTTCTACTTTCTAAATGTAAGCATATTGCTTTCTCTTTGCTTTAGTTATTTTCAGACTTTTTTTCGCTTTACATTGCCAATATTTCAAATACGTTTACCCAACATAATTTTTTCTTGTAGAGAGATAGTGCTGTTTGCATTTGTACGGCTCATATGTAATTTTTTATCTCTGATTATGGATATTTTGATATGTTTTTTTTTAATGTATAAAAAAAGCTTATTTTTAATAGCTGTTAACAAATGAATAAATAAATAAATAAAAAAAAAACTCAAATTTATAATAATAATAATAAGAACACTTTATTGATCAGAAAAAAAAAATCATGAGCAATTGGCGAGCTTATTGCCTGGAGGCAATATCTTCCAGCTAACCAAAATAATGTGTGATACTATGTTGACAATGTGTAATTAATACTATTATATATTATTAATCAAAATAAAATTATGTCCAAAATAACTTGACAAATTACTGACGGTCTGCAAAGTTTTTTTTTTCAATATATTTTTATTATCTTAAAGAAACAGTGTCTCGCTCATAAGATTACAAAGAAATATATAGATTAACAACAACAAAAAATCTTACAACTAGGTAAATAAACAATATGCATAAATATAAAACCATAATCAAGTTATTATATTTATTCATTAAAGGCCTCTAATGTGTTAATCACAATTATTAAATAAAGCATTTTTGTATATTTTACTATTGAGTGGGTATCTTGTCTAGAAGTTAGACGGTAGGTATTCTTTTTTAATGTTTTTTTAATATTCTACAATGCACATCCGTTACCATTATTACCATTACCGTTTACAGAAATCGATCGCGACTTTAAAAAATCAAGTAACGGATGTGCATTGTAGAATATTTAAAGAAACATTAAAAATGTCTCGTAACTGTTACATAGTTAATCCTTCTAAAATAACTGGTAGGTATTCTTTTAAGAGTTTGATGTTTATACAATACCAATGATAAGAATTTACACTAAGGCGTTGAAGTAACCCTCTGTTAGTGTCAGTGTAGTGGGTAGGTGCCTACTTATCTATTAGAAATATTTCCAACTAAAATACAAACACAACTCTATATAATGTTTCCAGACAGATAAATGTGTGAGTAATTACAGAAAATACATACATACCTACAAAATAATGTTATATTAGTACCTACATGTATTTTATATACGGAATGTTTGGCAATAATTATTTTAACAGAAAGTGTAGGTACCTATATAGAAGAGATAATTCGAAACCTTTCACGGAACAATTTATTAATGGAATTAATTTATTTTATTGCGTTTTCAAAATCTCGACACTCGTGATGGTTCTTTCTGTTATTAAAAGCAAATGACATGATAATAATATATTAGGTACATATTATATATCCTAATACCATACAAAGCAGTCAAAAATAATCAAAACAACAGATTTTTTTTCTAAAAAGATATATCTGGGTTTTGTTATAAACCCAAATACAACCTTATACACCTTTCAAATGATAAAATAACCATAGTTAAATAATATATGTCTGAAAAAAATAATATATATATATATATGAGGTGAAGGTTTTACTCCATTTCACTGCGTACAGTCGGGCAGAGACTTGGCTCTTGCCTTTGCATATGGGACGAGACACGGCCCGTCACCGGAATATGCAGATTGGATTTGCAGAATAGGTGTTGTGTTTCTGCATTGTGTATACATGTGCTTCTTCAGGACCATCTCGCAGAATGGCCGACACAACATTAAATCCAGTATGCGGGGAGTATCGCATATTATGAATGACTGTGTGATCAAATTTTCATCGGAAATGCATGTGCAACATGCATTCCATTAATGAAAGATCACTTGATTTTACGCAGGAGATAGTATGAGGTGAAGGTTTTACTCCATTTCACTGCGTACAGTCGGGCAGAGACTTGGCTCTTGCCTTTGCATATGGGACGAGACACGGCCCGTCACCGGAATATGCAGATTGGATTTGCAGAATAGGTGTTGTGTTTCTGCATTGTGTATACATGTGCTTCTTCAGGACCATCTCGCAGAATGGCCGAAACAACATTAAATCCAGTATGCGGGGAGTATCGCATATTATGAATGACTGTGTGATCAAATTTTCATCGGAAATGCATGTGCAACATGCATTCCATTAATGAAAGATCACTTGATTTTACGCAGGAGATAGTATGAGGTGAAGGTTTTACTCCATTTCACTGCGTACAGTCGGGCAGAGACTTGGCTCTTGCCTTTGCATATGGCAAGAGCCATGTATACACATGTATACACAATGCAGAAACACAACACCTATTCTGCAAATCCAATCTGCATATTCCGGTGACGGGCCGTGTCTCGTATACTTAGGTATATGGAGATATGATCATATCTCCATATACCTAAGTGGTAGTGTGTTGGATTATCAACATAGAGATTGTGGGTTCAAATCCCGATGACGAATGGAATTTTCATCAAAGATTCTGCTCTCACAGAACATATGGTTGCTGTAAGTGACGGTTGGTTGGACGAAATGCTTCACAGCAATGAGTCCGGTCACCCGTTGCGAACAGAAAAAGTAATATGAGAGATATAAAAAGAGTGAGGTGGAAATAGGTGAACGTTTCTAGAGTAAAGCATGCTTAAACCAGCCAAAAGCCAATTCGTAAGCATTGGAGACACCCATACTCTCTATCTACCCGTTAAGGGATGTGTATTAAGATCTAAAAGTGATCGCAGATGTCTGTTGAAAGATATCATTTATCATAACGAACGTAGGTACCAAGTCCAGGTAAAATGCGAAAATTAAAAATAAAATCAAAATATATATATATATATATACATTGCGGCAACATAACAATTAATTAACATAACATAACATAACATGTATAGACAATTCACACAAACCGAGCTTGTCCCCAATTACTCCATTATATTACAGTATGTAGGTATACCTATTTATATGTATATTTATACTAGTTGGAAGTATACAAAGTATTTAGATTGTTTTATATTTATGTAGGTAGGTAGGTATGTACTTAGTAGCCGCATATATTTTTTAATGTTAGTAATATTTAACTTCTTGTAGCCATAATGTAACATGTAGGTCGCGATAATATTATGTATAAACACCACCCTGCTATTTGTGAGAGAGCTCGCTACCTAATAATGTTTTGTTGTTGTATTAATGTTAATGTAACATTAAGCACTTTTTACAATATCATTTCTAATTAAACATTTGCCCACAGTTACCCGTGCGTGATTCATAATGAAAAATTGAGTAATAATTGAAATATAAGCCTATGTACCTACGTAAGATGTTCTTATCTACATACCTATATCTATTATTGACAAACATATATCTTTGTTAATTTAAAATAAATATTTCAATTGTATTTACTAGTCAAGAAATATCAATTATGTAAATATGGCTAGTTTGAAGAAATTGCGTCACCGCGACCAATTACAATTTTCTACACGTCTTTCTGTAGTTTCGAACATATTTTCGAAATTTTTCAGCTCGTGTACGGCACAACTTGACTCCGAGAGTGCAGTGTACAAAGACTGTATCTCCAAAGGGTGGTCAGGAGTCGGGGTGAGTAGAGGGTTGCTGGTTCCTCAGCAATAAACCAACACACAGTATGGTAGTCAAGTGAGATGTTCAGTGGCGTATCCAGTGAAGGTAGCCAGGTAAGATGTCCAGTGAAGTGTGCCAGGTAAGATGTCCAGTGGGGTGTCCAGTGAGGGTAGCCAGGTCAAAATCTTCGTAGGTAGTAGAAATGAAACACTTGATCTCGTTGTTAATTCAGTACTGACCCTACACCGGCAGTGGCTGCCAATTTATAGGCCGCCGATCACCCTCACCCCTCACCTCTACACGAACGTCCCGCTCGCCTTAGATGGTTGGTGAGGGATCGACTTTCATCAACCGGTGTAGATTCATCTTTATTTATCAGTAAATAGGCACATGTTACAACCATTATCT
This sequence comes from Athripsodes cinereus, assembly GCA_947579605.1. NCBI lineage: Eukaryota > Metazoa > Arthropoda > Insecta > Trichoptera > Leptoceridae > Athripsodes > Athripsodes cinereus. The sequence continues at coordinate 21,646,067 of OX388324.1, read as the reverse complement.
TATGTGTATAGGTATTTAACAATTATTTTAACAGAATATATATTTCAATAGATACCTACCTACTACATAATAAGTTTAATCAGCTATCTAAGCTCAAATTACATGGCTCACGGTCGTACCAAGCTCGTTCATACACCCACAGCTTCCCTAACATGTGCCGATTGGGCCTGCTTCGTACCTTATTATTTGATCATTAGTTTCGCCTATCATTTCAGATAAGGCACAATGCTGTAATCCCCTCTCATAAGGAGATAATTTGACTTAATTGTAATAACGGAAGTGGCTTTATTTCTGGATTTTGGGGAAAATTCTACTCGAGAGTGCCCGCTGCAGCTGCAAACTTGAGATGTGTCGCCTTGTATGTGTGCGTGAATTTTGGCTATGTGTGTGTGTGTGTGTGTGTATACATATATAGTACCATTAGATTGAACACGCTGCGGCCGCGAACATAAGCTACGTCAATTTTACGCTGCGGCCGCAAACGTGCGATGTGTCAATTTTCCTTTGTATGTGGGTGGGAATTTACACACAGTGCCATATGGTTGATGATGTCTACACATACGCGTGCTCACATACATACTACACTGTCCCACCATCATCTGTGCGGTACAGCTCGATTACATGTGGGCAGATAATTATGGGTAAAATTATTTAATTTTGAGATAATTAAGTCAGCAGCCTGTTTTTTATTGTTAGTAATTAATTATTGAAATAGAAAATAAATTTATAAATTGTAATTTATCTAAAGGTTGTAAGTTTAAAAAAAAACTTTTATAAAAATCTAAATTTAAAAAAATGAAACTATCATATAAACTGAATGTGTATGATAGTTTCATTTGTTATAATATAAACATAATATGTGACCTCAAAAAAATAATCATTTTAAAAATGATTCCGATAGTTAATATTTTGTTAATTTGTTAACTAAATAAATTAAAAATAATAACAATTGGCAGTTACGATTATTTTTTTAACCAGAACAACGATAATCTATGTACTGTACATATATTAGTGAGTAGGTTTGTATGTATGTATCTTTGTCATTTATTATATATATACCATACCAGGTTATATAATAATAATTATTTATTTATTTATTTATTCTTTCTTTACTGTACATTGATAAAAAAACAATTACATAAAAGGTATACATTCAAATTAAATACAATCAATATACAGAGGGCGAGTTTATCGTAAAGGCGCGATCTCTTCCAACTAACCCAAATTCCTTCCAACTAACCCTTATCAGATACATATTATACTAACTAACCATGTAAGTAGTTAAATAAAATGAGTTATTATTATATATTTATGTGTGTAAATGTGTGTGTGTGTGTGTGTGAGTGTGTGTGTGTGGATATGTAAGATCTAAGTACCTACCTAGTTACCTATTGTTTACACAGATGAAAAATACATTTAGAACACGAGAAAGTTTATCATCTGAAATTGGTTTTACTGAACGATCGGGAACAATATATTTAATGGGTCCCTGAACGAAATCTATACCCACCTAAATCAATATAATATTATTATGTACAGTGTACCTACATATGTATGTATCTTAATGGTGTAAGACATTGGGTTTTATAATATTTATGAAAAACTATTTTGTTACTCTGTCTGAACGAACACAAATAGTTATATTATGTATCTAAGTAATATCTAAGAAACAAGCACAATATTTGTTTGAGCTGAAAGTTATTTTTGTTTTCAAAGAGAGAATGCGCTGTGATTCAGAATTGAAAAATAATATTGATTATTTTTAAGAGTTACCTATTGTGTTGCAAGCAGTTTGTGATAATAAACAGACATTATATTAAATCGTTTGTACCAATGCCTTATCACATTCATGTTAATCAAATGGGTAATGGTTAATTATCTAATTTTCATTAATAAATTCATAATAAATAGAAATACCTATTATTATTTTGTAATAGAAGGTATCTAAAATAATATAATATGTAGGTAGGTACTTATAATAAAGGAAATTATATTCCTTATATTTTATATGTTAGGAGGTCCGCTCTGCTCTTCAGGGAGGCTTTACATACCTACATAATATTATACGTTAGGTATAATTATACTCAGTTTGTGTATATGTATGTTTGTATTTAGGTGTAGGTATTTTCTCTCTACTGATTATTATTGCTGCCGTTCGTTCTTAATGAAGTAGAAATTAATTCCTTTTGTAATTTGTATTCGACACGACGTCTCAGTAGATCAGTATAACGTCTAACAATAAACAACTCACCCTGCTAACAATTTATTACCAAACATCATCAGATAGGAACACAACGAGCCTATGAACTGACGTCTTGAGTAGAGCGCAGATACCTCAGAAACATAAATCATAGATTAGGCTTATTCTTTGTGAGCAGATGAGCTGCAATTTATTATTGAATCTTTGTTGGGACTGTCTGAAAAAAGAAAACTATGCGATTTAATTTTATTGTTTAAAGTAATTTAGGGGAAATTTGATTGCTCAGATATTATTATACTTACAGAATAACATTTTCATGTGCCCATTAGGAGTACCTAATCGCCAGACTTGATATTTTAACTATAATAATTCCAACACTGCTTATGATTTTATCTCATCAATAATTTAACAGATAACATAGTCTTGATAACAAAGTGTCGGAATATAAATTTAAAATAGTTGAGTAGTTTCTCTGATGTAAGAGTTAACATACATAATATTATTTTCACTTATTTTTTTATTTGAGTCATTTTGTGATTTTGTGATTTCTTTATGCCTTTACATGGCTTCTCTTCATTGACTGTTAAAATTATTCTAATAGTTTTGTTTTTTAATTTATAAATTATTTTGTCAAATATTGGATTGTGACACTTTCCCTCTGTCTATCATTCGTTGCTTTAATGATAAATGCATTTTTTTGCTGTGCTTGTGATTTTTTTGTTATTTTGACTTAAACTGTTATGTATGTTTGTTATTTATAATAACATTTTACAACACTTAAGTACATGTTTATATGTGTATGTAATAATTGTAATATGTTATCGACGTTTTTAAATATGAGACTTTTAAACTGTCATAAGTTTAAAGATAAACTATTTTCACAAATACTTTTCCTTACGTAATAAAATAATATTTTGTGCAAATAGTAAAACGAAGGGAAAATTAAATGAATTCATTATGACTATTTACATTGTGTATGTAGGATATAGTATGAGTATATACATAGGTGTTATTACCTACTATATGTTACAAACATAATAAGTAGGTGCCTGCCTACCTATACCTACCTACCTGATACATAAACACACTGGCTTTTATTATAATTACACTTGAAATAATTGAAACATGGAACTGAAAACATTATTACAGTAAATAAATTAAAAGATGTTTGTTTTTGTAGCCATACATACCTACCTATGTAGTAGTGTATATATAAAGAAACTTTCTTCAATAATAACCAAATGGAGTTGTAATAATACCTATAGGTAAATCTACATTATGGCTACCTAATTACAAGGTGTAGGTACCTACCTACCTACCCTGGTAGTACCTACTCACCTATGTAGATATTACATTATTCTGTGTTGTGTCAATGTGATTATAATAATATATTCCTATGTAGATATATTATCTTGTATGTAGGTATCTATATGTATTAAAGTAAACTATTACACCATAACGGTATGTACTACAAGTGTGGTAGCCAGCAGACCAGAAACATGTAGGTTTCTAATAAACTCGCAAACCGTCCTCAAATAAATGGCAAACCTCATTGCTGGATTCAGTATGTGAAATGTCTTTATTTTGTTGGAACACCTGCCTTTTACATCTTAAATTCTGTGATGAAGTTTGCCACCCATCCAAAATGTCCTATTTTTTTTGTTGGTCCGGAGTGAGACAGGTGATGGAGGAATCAACTTCTTGTTTAAAAATTGCATTATTTGAACATGCTTCTCAATAAATCAAGAGATACATATTATTATATTATGTACCTATATATATTTGTATATATCTAAAAAGATACATATATAATATAATTATAATCTTTTTCAAAGATTTGCTGTTTTTGTGTGATAAACTGATGATTATTTTTGAGCAATAAAAATAAGAGATTGTAAGTTGTTCAAGGCTAAATAGTATTCCAGAATATTATTATTGTCGTATCCAGCATCGGAAAAATAAAGGGTAGGTACCTACCAGTAAGTCACTACATACAGTATTATGTTTCAATAGCAATGTGTAGGTACATAGGTATTATGTATGACTGTCTTGTGTAAAGTTTATTTAGCTGATAGATACGTAGCAGAGAGGTACCTGCCTGCCTACATTATGTATTGTAGGGTAACGTAATGATGCTCGGCTCGTGCCAAAGTTACATTGACTTTATGCATACAAACATAAGGTATGTAGGTAGGTAGGTATCAGGTAGACACCTACATATATACATTAAACTAACATAATGAAGATACAAATCATCATTACAAAGCTGAAGGAACTAAAATATATTATGTACAACTGCAGGTCACTATGTATGTATGTACATACATTCCTACATATAGTAGACTAAAGACACAGTAGGTATATCAATTACTCAATATAAATGTATGTAGGTATCTAATGACTATCAATTCATATTATGCAGTCTCCAATAGTTGCAGAGGATATCCTTATATTATATAATAATATACATATTATGCTCACTATAGAACTGAAATAACAGTGAAGGTATTAATAGTTATATTCGAGTAGGTACCTACATGGGTGCCACTAACTGAAACTTGCAATATATTATGTACTATGTTGTTAAAATAATATATTAAGAGTTAATTCTATAGTTGACTTCAGTTTATGTAAAATATTTGAGGATCTAATTTGTTTGATGATAATATTGTAGGTATGTATGCATTCTAATGACTAAACACTGGTGTCTGTCTGCGTACATACCTATGTAGCGTGGTGATCTTGAATGAATTTATTAAGTTATCCAAAACATCGTATTATTTTAAGAATATTATCACTTAAATTCATTGATGTTACATTACGCTTGTATAAATGCCACTCGATCTCAGATTTCTTGGGAAATGAAGTTCTTGATTTGGTACTGAAAGCTTTTTTAAACTGAAAACATTTTAAATAAAAATGTATGAAACACCACATTTTTTTTGTTATTCCTTGAGTGATTTGCTTGTACAATGAAGTATGTAGGAGTAGATATTGAATAGTTATGTACCTACCTATGTTCCTAATTTGCATATGCTTACCTACCTACGGAGTAGAATCATTCCGAGCTGATTATACAGCTATGTAGAAATATACCTATTACTGTGATATTCACAAAGCCGAATAATAATTTACAATTCATTGAAATAAAACAACAACACAATGGCCACGTTGCGTTAACATAATACTTAGGTATATACCTACCTACAAACATATATCTGTACAATTATAATTTATATGTATAGTTAGATTGATTTAATTATGTTATCAGTGACAATGAATCGCGTAACGTGAATTTCATCCTATAATTACTTTCGTATGCGAGTACTAGATAGGTAATAATAATAATAATAATAAACTTTATTGCACAATAAGAAGCATACATATACCGTAAAAACCAGCCGATTACAACGTTCAGAAGCAAGTTGAAGACATAGCTCTTCCAACATATGTAGTTTCTCGCGCCCTTGAGATAGATGCTCCATTAAACGGCGTCGAATAAATCACCCAACATAATAATAATAATACATAATTACAAAGTTATAAAACAATGTGATACAAATAAATGATATTGTACAATGGGCGAGTTTATCGCAGAAGCGATATCTTCCAACTAACCCATATGTAGGTAGGTACATACTACATACATATAGGTATATGTAACTTTTCTTTACAATTTTAAGAGATTTTTGAGTGTTTATATTTGTGATATGTATGTATGTATACACAAGATACGTAATTATTATTATCAGTATTAGCGAATTAAAATAATAAGTATTATATTGATTTAAATTGTCAATTGTGTGCAATTGTTTTCGTGTTTTGAAAATACCATTTTTTAGTTATTTACATTTCCATGAGAGAGTTCTCATGAAAATGTTAATCGATATAATATTATATTGACGAAAGTACTCGAGGTTGCTCAATAAATTTAAGAGAAAAATTAACAACGTTTTTTTAATAAAAAATAAATACTATGGACTCTTGAACTATTATATTATTTATTTATTTTTGTATAGGTAAAATTATAAATAAAGATAAACTAAAATAAAAACAGATAGATCGTACCACACTGGACAGAATGTACAAAAATAAAATAAATTAATACTGTAGGTAGGTATATTATGTATATTGCACACAAATTCATGTATCAGAGCAGACAGCATGATATAAGTGGAATGGGAATGCATTATCATCACATCTAGTGTAAACAAAACAATTGGTACATTGGTAGGTACTAAGTACGTATTTATACATTTATATATTTAATATCTATTTAATATCTATTATTTATGTATATGTAGGTTCATGCCTTCAGTATACATATTGAGCTTTTAGCTTTGTTAGCAGGTACCTACATAATGTAGTGTAGCTGTAGATTGTACCTAAGTATGTACATATGTAGTGGTAGTTACAATACATAAATTCTGTATGAGGCAGTAGGTATATATGTAGGTATTAGTGATGTAACGAATATTCGCATTCGCATTCGCATTCGCGAATATTCGCATATTTCAAAGTATTCGCATTCGCATTCGCATTCGCAAAAAAATATGCGAATGTTTTGCGAATATTATTTTAGTAATAAAGTATCTGGTCTGTTCCGTGTTGGCCGCATTTGTTGTATTGTTTCGTGTGTTCGTTTGCTTGATGATGTTATTATTATTAGGAGAAGTATGCATTTGTGGATATTTAATTTATATGTTTGTTTTAAGTATTGTACAACTGCTATGAGTATAGGGCCCTACAATAATTTTATATTCTATTTAGGGAATATTTATATCATACAAAAAGGTGAACCACACTAAAGTATTCTCTCAGAATTTTCGGGGCTTGAAGTCTAAGAGCGAGGAGTTTAGAGCAAACTTATTTCCAAATAATTATGACATAATTGTTCTGACGGAAACTTGGCTAAATTGTGGGATATTTGATAGCGAACTTTTTCAAAACGAATATATGTACAGTTTACCGGAAGGATAGGGATTTCATGTTGAGTGGTAAAAGGGATGGAGGTGGGTTCTTAATTGCTGTGGATCGGACACTAGGATGTTCATCCACTCTTGTTTAAGATGATATTGGTGAAAGTTTTTTTATTGGTATTCGTTTTTCATCGGTAACACATAGTTCCATGGAAAAATGCTCATCGCTACTAGGTGTAGTATATATACCGCCTTCCACTTCCTTAGATACTTAAAACATCTTTTTTAAAAGTATATCTGAACGTTTAATCAGCTATTACGACAAAACGGATATTTGTCTTATTGGAGATTTCAATATCCCAACAATCCAATGGAAAAAAGACCCCGATGTTGAGTCAATCTTTGTTCCGTATTTTATTCGGGTCCTGTTGCGCAGTATTTGATAGAATCTATATCTTTTCTCAATATGTTTCAGTCTTACGGAGTTTATAACAGCAATCAAGTTATCTTGGATTTAGTTCTTTCAACTATTCCGTGTTCTGTTACCAGATGTGACTCTCCACTGGTTGGTAAAGATTCACACTATCCTTCACTGTTGATAGATTATGAGTTTGAAATTGCTGAGGATTTGTCTCAAAATATGATCCAGAAATTGATATACTTTAAGTCAAACTTTTCGGAAATAAATTTTGAACTACAAAGTTTGATTGGGTCAGCGTTTTGGGAAACGGACCGGTGAATGAGATGGTTGAATCTTTTTATGGTTATGTTCTGCCAATAATTGAGAAGCATACACATATGAAGAGGGTAGCACCTAATAATTTTCCCAAATGGTTCTCTAATAGAACTGTGTTTAGAGGGTATCTTTTCCCGGATTATTTTTGTTCCCGGGAAACGGGAAATTTTAAAATGAATTTCCCGGGAATCCCGGGAAATTCATTATTATATTTATAAATATTCAATTTTCAACAAATTTGGTATAAAAACTCTCATAACTTGTTGACCCTTGCAAACATTTTGATTTGATAAAAAAAAAACAAATTTTTGTTACCAATATAAGTAATTTGCTTAAAAAAAACTAAATAGCTGACTGACGAGATTTATTTAGATACTCTATGTTATATCAAAATAAAAATTGTTTACAAAATATATAAACTTTTAATTTTTGATCATCCTATCAAGCAAAAAATGTTATGGATTTTGGCAAAGCTTTTTAAAGATTTTTGACTTTAAAAAATGAGAAATTTCGACAAAAAAAGATTTTTTATATCGGTTAATATCCATGAATAAAACAAAAAAAATGACAGTTGGCTGCACTAATATTTTTAAGAACTATCTAACTTTTCGAAATATGTAAAAAAAAAACATGAAAAATTGTAGGATTCTTATACATTGTCGGCCAAACACACCTCCGATTTCGAATTATATTTAGAATAATTATGCTTCTTTCAAACGAATACATTGAAGCTATAATTAAGTTTTTTTTTAAAGTATAACACTTATATTGGTAATTAATATTATTTTTCATATTTTCATATCAAAATATTCGTCAGCTTCTACAAGTTTATCACGACTATTACAGTTAACTAAACAAAGATTTCGGTATCGGTATGGCAATCTGCATGACTAATAATTTGTATTTTTTCCCGGGAAAGGATTCGTATTTTTCCCGGGAAACGGGAAATAAAAATTAGAGGGTTTTCCCGGGAGTAACCCTCTAACTGTGTTGTTGTTTAAGAGAAAGTCCAAGGCTTGGCGTGATTGGAAGATGAACCGTAATGATTCTGACTACAATTTATTTTTTCAACTAAGAGCTCAGTTGAAGTTCTCGCAGAATCACGATTATAGGTATTTTATTAATAACACTGAGAAGTCACTTAAGGGCAATGTCAAGTCTTTCTTTTCGTTCGTGAATTCCCTTAAAGAATCTAGAGGCTATCCAAGGGAAATGGGTGACGGTGACCAGACTTCGAGCGATCCAGAGGGAATTGCGACTTATTTTCGTCGTTTTTTGGTTCTGTATTTTCACTGAATAATTTACATGATTCTAATACTGAAGAATCGGAAAATATTTTAACTAACTCATGTTTATCCACGGTTAATATCTTGAAATCTGATATTCATAAATGTTTATTAGGTATAGATGAGTCAAAAGGAGTTGGCCCTGATGATATAACACCAATAATATTAAAGAGATGTGTAAGTCATTTAACCAAACCATTGTATCTGATATTTATTAGGAGTTTACAAGAAGGGTGCTTTCCATGCAAATGGAAGATGGCTAATATTACTCCCTTGCATAAATCTGGCAGCAAATCGGACGTTCGTAACTACAGACCAATTTCAATTCACCTATTTAAAAAATATTTGAGGGTATTGTTCGTGAAGAAATGACTTTTTTCCTGAAGCCGTATCTTCTTGTAGAGCAGCATGGATTCATGAGTGGAAGATCGACAGTAACAAATCTGTTTTTTTTTCTCAGCTATGGACAATCGTATACAGTTGGATGCCATTTATATCGGCTTTCAAAAGGCATTTGATAAAGTAGAACATCGACTTTTGATTAAGAAGTAAGAATTTCATGGAATTCATGGGAATCTTCTAAGGTGGATTGACTCATATATTTCTGATAGATTGATGACAGTTAAACTTAACGGTTACTCATCTGACAGTGTCAGTGTTACATCTGGTGTCCCTCAGGGGTCTGTTTTGGGTCCTTTACTTTTCACGATATTTATAAACGACATAAAAAGTGCTTTAAACACTCAGAGTTTCTATAATTTGCGAACGATTTAAAAATATACTGTCAAATTCAATTATTGTTTGACTGTGAAATGGTTAATGAGGACTTGGGAAGACTACACGAGTACTGTAACAGAAATAACATGCACTTGAATCTGGAGAAGTGTAATCTGATCTCTTTTACCAAAAATAGAAACAAAATTCGATAAATTTACAATATCCATAATCATGATTTAAAAGAAGTACATAAGATTAGAGATTTAGGTGTGGTGTTTGACTCTGAACTTCACTTTGATGATCACGTGAACAAAATTATCGAAGAGAGCAATAAAATACTGAGATTTATTCTGAGATCTACAAAGTCATTTAGGTTATATGAATCGTATTTGTACTTTTACTTATCGTTGATTCGCTCCAAGCTGGAGTAATGTTCCTCTGTATGGAATCCACATTTTAAAAAAATATGTCGATCAAGTTGAGAGAACTCAGTCTAAATTCATTCGTTTGGTTAGGAAGAGATTGCATTATTCTGTATTTATTAAAGATTTGCCTAAATTGGAATAAAGAAAAGTTTTGCTGGATGCATGCAACCTGAGAAAAATATGCTTTTCCGAATACGATGTGCCTTATATTTTAGATAGGATTAACTTTAGAATGCTTCCTTTAACAAGATCTTGTTTTCCGTTCTACATTAAAAAAAAAACAAAAACGAAGACTCAAGAAACCCTGTTTATAGAATTTTAAAGTGCCAATTACGTCAGGTTTGTGAGAAAGGAAAGTTGAGAGTAGAATAAGATGAAATAAATATAAAAAAATTTATATGTTTGATAAAATGTGGAGTGTTTGGGATAGTATTTATTTTTAGTCTGTTTTTTAAATTTTTGATTTTTCTTTTTTTAGAGTTTTTTTTTGTATTGTTATTGCGTACATCAGTGAAGTGTGAATGTGTTTGTGCGAATGAATGTATTATGTGTGCGAAATTGGGTGAGTGGATGTAATGTGAATTAATGTATTGTGTGTAAGATTTTCTATAAATTGTTTTGTGTGTTATTGCTGAAGTGTGCACTGTTTCGATGTAAGACTATTGGAATGTTTTTGTCGCTTATATGTTTATATTTATATGTGTTTTATCTGTTGTGTACCATGTAAATGAAGAAAAAATTCAGTAATTTGGTGAAAGTACCGGATACTTACCCGGTACATTGTGGAAAAAGGTACTGCAAGAAAATATTCTTTAAGAAAACCGAGGAGTTTTGAAATATTTCAAATTCCTATGCCATTTTGAAGTCAATATTCGCATTCGCATTCGCATTCGCGAATGTCGGCAACAAATATTCGCATTCGCATTCGCATTCGCGAATATCCAAAATCACACATTCGTTACATCACTAGTAGGTATAATGGGGTGGGTACACCACATAGTAAGTGGATATGCAGTGTGTGATTGTAGTGAAATGAAATTAGCTGTAGGTAGGTACCTACCTACTACGAGTAGTACAGCCTGCGACATGGTATCCTACTCACCGATAGTTTAAACATCGCATCGCATTGTTTTACTAACCTCTGCGTTTATATAGTTACATAACTTCTAACCGTGGTAGCTAGTCTAGTACACAATAATATACCTACACAATGCAAATTTGTTATGGTGACTCTCATTATCGTCACTGCGCAAATAGTGCTATGCCTACAAACAAATTTAAATAATACATACCTACAAGTGAAAACATTCATGGATACAAAAAATAAATAATGTTTGTTAAGTACGGGTAGTGGACAGTTTATTTAGTTAATTAAGTTAGTGAATATTTAACATATCGCCCATTGTGATGGTTTCCCACAAAACCGTTAATTACAAAACAAACTGTCTTGGTTATGGATATGAAAGAAATGTTTTGCGAATCAGCAGTCACGTTTCCATAACTATGAAAAATCTACTGCAATGTTCACAATGATTACACTTAGATATATCTTGTTATTAAAGCCTTCAATCCAATGTTTATTTGTTTTTTATAAAAGCTATCGTCATTTTGCCACAGATTATTGATTTTAATAAGCGTGACTAAACTAACGACACCATTATATGTTATTAGGTATAGATCTGAGACAGGTTGTATAGGTATATTCGGACTTTAATATCAATGAACATAAAGAATAATTAATAAAATCGTGAAGAGGATATCAGGAGAATGAAAAGATGTTTTGGATAGATACATATGTATGTGTGAATCAGTTGCATTTGCAGCAAATTGATGATGAAAATATGACAAAAAGGATGTATTTATCTAAAAGAGGGGTGGAAAATGTGGACATATATGTAAATTCCGTTCCTATGACAACGATATCAGAGCGCAAGGAATGTCGTGGGAAGAGGTGACGCAATTGGCACAGAGACGCTCTGAATGGAGGAGGCTGGTTTCTGCCCTGTGCTCCCGAGAGGAGCGTTGAGGGCGATGATGATGATGATGATGATATGTAAATGTGTAGGTGGATTTAGTATTTGGTATATTTAATACTTTGTTGACATGCTGATCTGTTCGAAAGGATGTATTTGTAAACAACCATTCAATGTCTTTATTATCAAGTAGGTACCTACTTCGTATCTAATATCTAAACGGAGTATTGTTTTGTGAAGATAATTATTATCTAATCGCTCGTACATCCAACCTATGTATAAGGGGAGAAATATTATAAATTAATGTGCACTCGTTGTTATGTATGAAGGTAAACACACGTGTAGGTAGGTACATATTAGGTAGGTATGTAGGCAGGAGTGTACATACCTACCTACCTGATATAATGTATGAAGAATACATTAATCTGTACTATAATATTATCATTTGTATATAGGTTGTGATGATGTGTAGCGTAGTTAATATGAGTTGGTTGGTAGATACATAGGTTCTATGGAGGCAGATAATAATAGTAGTAATATGTGGAAATGTTTGTTTGGGAAATGGCTGTGATAAATCAGAGAGAGACACACACAGTGTCGATCTAATGTTAACACACAACAATAAATAATATATACATACACATACCTCCCTATACACACTCTCTGTATAAATGTAGTGTCTATAGTCTAACTGTATTAGTGTCGTATAGGTATAGATATTTATATCATACAAGTCATATTGGGAATATGAGACGTAGCAACGTAGTTTAAGGATACTGAAAGTTATTTACATAATATACCTACCTATACGTATACAACGTACGTATGTTTCGTGTCTCTAATCTCTCACAAGTATTGATAGTCACGTGTGATATATATGTACATACATGTATTGTATATACATGTATACATAGGTAGGCACCTACTTACTATGCGATATATTATAATATTGTTTGTAGTAGGTAGTGTTGTTTCTCTAATATTTAAACAAGCGTGATTATTATCTTACATAATAATAAATTAAGTATATTATATTATATATAAAGATAATTTACATTTTATTATATTGATAATGTTTTATTGCATTTTTCCTGTTGTCACGTTGGAGTTTTTGCAATATATTTGAGCTTTAGAAGACAGGAATAGAATATTCCTACCTAACAAAAAACCATAATATTTTTAACAAGCGTATGTAACCCGGCATCGCTCGGGTTTAATTAAACAGAAAACTGCAAATACATGGGTTAAAACGATAAAATCTTATTGAAAAAAATGGAGTAATCATTTACATGGATTAAAGAAGTAAAAAACTTTTCCCAATGAGAAAACTTAATTTTTGACTCCCTACATACTCATATTTAAGTTTAAAAAAATATGTAGGTAGGTACCTACATAAAAAAGCATTGCAAATCTCTTCTCCATGAAAAATCTTGAAGTTTGATCCCTCATATGTCCATATTTAGGTAAAAAAATAGGTAGGTACCTACATCGAAAAAAAGTGCTAAAATCCTCTTTCCATTGAAAAATCTTGAAGTTTGATATCTCACATGCCCATATTTAGGTAAAAAAATAGGTAGGTAGGTACCCACATCGAAAAAAGTGCTAAAAACCTCTTCCCAATGAAACATCTTGAAGTTTGACACCTCACATGCCCACATTTATGTAAAAAAAATATTGATTAGGTACCTACATGGAAAAAGTGGTAAAAACCTCTTCCAAATGAAAAATATGTGAGCTCGACACCCCGAACGCTCATATTTTATTTAGAAAAATAGGCGGGTACCTACGTGCAAAAACTACTAAAAACCTCATCTTAATGTAAGAACTTGAAGATTGTCATCCCAGATTTCTATAAGATAAAAAGGGTAAATATCCCATTTGGTGTTAAAAATTGAAGGCACCTACTTAAATGTTTAAATTGTCCCCATTCGAATTTGAATTTTTGGTTTGCAGTACATTAATGGGTATTTGAGAGATTTGCTATGTTATTAAAAAAAGTCAAGAATATATATATATATATATACCTAGTTTTTAATTATTTTATTTTTTATTTACTGACAAAATATACATATACCTACTCGTTCATTTTTTAATATAAACTAAGTGCATGATTTGTTTTATTTTTGTGTTTTACTTTGCTGTATTGATTGTTTGTGTTATTTGCAGTATATTTTGTTTACATATGTTATGTATACAGATTTTATTTATTTTATTTTATTATTGACAATTTTATTTTGACTAGGTACTTTATTTATTTATTGATTTGTTTGCTTATTTCGTGTTTATTTATTTATTTTTACCTTTTATTTATTCATTTATTCGTTTATTCATTTGTTTATTGATTAATTTGTTTGTTGGTATATATTTATCTATTTTAACCTGTTATTTATTAGTTTATTCATGTATTCATTTATTCATTTATACATTTATTCATTTATTCATTTATTCAATTATTCATTTATTCATTTATTCATTTATAAATTTATTCATTTATTCATTTATTCATTTATTCATTTATTCATTTATTCATTTATTCATTTATTCATTTATTCATTTATTCATTTATTCATTTATTCATTTATTCATTTATTCATTTATTCATTTATTCATTTATTCATTTATTCATTTATTCATTTATTCATTTATTCATTTATTCAATTATTCATTTATTCATTTATTCATTTATTCATTTATTCATTTATTCATTTATTCATTTATTCATTTATTCATTTATTCATTTATTCATTTATTCATTTATTCATTTATTCATTTATTCATTTATTCATTTATTCATTTATTCATTTATTCATTTATTCATTTATTCATTTATTCATTTATTCATTTATTCATTTATTCATTTATTCATTTATTCATTTATTCATTTATTCATTTATTCATTTATTCATTTATTCATTTATTCATTTATTCATTTATTCATTTATTCATTTATTCATTTATTCATTTATTCATTTATTCATTTATTCATTTATTCATTTATTCATTTATTCATTTATTCATTTATTCATTTATTCATTTATTCATTTATTCATTTATTCATTTATTCATTTATTCATTTATTCATTTATTCATTTATTCATTTATTCATTTATTCATTTATTCATTTATTCATTTATTCATTTATTCATTTATTCATTTATTCATTTATTCATTTATTCATTTATTCATTTATTCATTTATTCATTTATTCATTTATTCATTTATTCATTTATTAATTTATTCATTTATTCATTTATTCATTTATTCATTTATTCATTTATTCATTTATTCATTTATTCATTTATTCATTTATTCATTTATTCATTTATTCATTTATTCATTTATTCATTTATTCATTTATTCATTTATTCATTTATTCATTTATTCATTTATTCATTTATTCATTTATTCATTTATTCATTTATTCATTTATTCATTTATTCATTTATTCATTTATTCATTTATTCATTTATTCATTTATTCATTTATTCATTTATTCATTTATTCATTTATTCATTTATTCATTTATTCATTTTTATTATTATATCATACATTTTTATTATTTTGTAAGATGTATTAATCCTTGGTGAATGTATGTTTTTTTTTTTTTATATATTTTTTACGCAGCACGCCTCGATACAGGGCAACCTAGTGAGGCTGCTGCAACTTAATTGAAGATAATTGGTGATATATTGTTTCAACGTTTGTATGATATTGATTGAATAAAGAAATATTATTTATTATTATTATTATTTTATTAAATTGTCACTTATTGACTCTATATTCCCAAAAAAAACTTAAAGAACGGATGTATCTGCATCCTTCAATATTCAAGAATATTTGACTATAAAATATTAATTTCATAATGCATGTTTAAAATATAAGGTGAAAGTAAATAGGTTCCAACTAATTGAAAATTCATTTTACATTACATATTTATGGATTTTATGAGCAAAACTATTATTATTCTACAGTATAGTTTTCTGTGGTTTCGTTATGTCTTCCATTATGAAAATATCCCAATATGTCAAAAATATGCAATTTTAACTCACGTAATTCAAAAGCTTTTCTCATTAACAAACACGATATTTTATTACGAAAATAAACCCTTTATATTTAGTTTCAGAATTGTTGTATTTATTGTAACATCCATTTTGAAATTAATTCAATACAATGAAAAATGTTTGACTGTGAATATTGCTATTTACTAAACCTTGCATATATTCTTCATACATTTTGTTGCTAATTTTGTGACATGGACTCATTAAAATTGTAATATCTTTATCAATAAATAAGATATTTAAAATGTTTTAAGCCTAAAGCCTGCCCAAAAGATTAGACCTCGTATAGAGTATATTATTTTCCAACTGTCTTTCCTAATTTCAATAAAGAGTCCATTAAGGACATTCGCACATACATACATACATACGAACCGACTCAAATATTTATGTGTGGATTGTATCTATGAGTAACCTACTTAACACCAATGCGTGAACTCCATGTGCATGTTTATATCTTGTAATTGGCAATGTCAGTCGTAAGTTGATGAAGAATAAATAAATAAATATATATCATGGATACCCATTTATAACGTGTAACGTAAGTGTAAGTATATATAATATATTATCACTAGGTAAAATTGTGATTACATCTATGTACACAATAAGCAAGGAATGATAAATTTAATCTCTCTCTCTCTTTTGGTTTCGATTGTTTATCACTTTGTCATTTATTAAGTGTTTTGTTGACAATTCTTACGTATCTATTTGTTGCCTTAGGAAAATATTATATTGCGATATAATGGTTTGAATAATGTTTTACTATTTACCTACATACAATTACATAAATATATTAAAATGCCATAGTTCTAAATAAAACCTATATAATCTTGTCTTATCAATAAAAGTGAATCAAATAAGGAAAACCATCAAACAACAATAATATCGTGGTTAGATGGAAGAAATCACTATATACTGATAATCTCGCCACTGCACATCATCATATCTTTTTTAATGATAACTACTTTGTTGATTTTGTTATAATTATGAATTATGATGTGCAAGAAGAATAAAATAAATAAATAAGTATCAAAATTTGTACGATATATTTTTTTACTACAAAAATAATATCAATCTTCCTACATAAGTAATGTACCTAAAGTATTAAAATTTAAATAAATCTATAAATATTACGACTTAGGTATAACATGTCCTGGATAGTAAGCGAGAATGCAGAATTTATAATGTAAATGTCTAAAAAAAATACAAAATAATGGCATGCGTTGTCACTGAAAATATAATATTAACTGTTTAATCTCCACTATGTTAGGTTAAATACCGAACGTTTTCGCCTATACTTGTAGGCATCTTCAGGGTAACTGGTTTCTATTAAATTGAATGAAGTCTTTTATGAAAAACTGTTGAGAAACGTATAGAAAGAAAAGAGACACTTTAAAATAAGCACAAAATACCTACAATGGCGAATTTCAAAAACACATTTACTTAATAATAAAACATTTTATTTCTAGATATTTGTTTTGACTTAAAAATATATAATTATACTAAAATTAAATTATAGCTTTGAGAAGAGGAAGAAACAGTACCTTCTTGTATTATTAAAAGAGATAATAATACAAACGTCGATAAATAAGTAAAAGATGAGTTAAATAAATAGTGAGTTGGTACAAACATAATGTTCTGTTTGCAAGAAATATTATATAACGGGGCTTATCTGAAACTCTGCAAACCTAAATATACCTACATACCTAAATCAAGAACACAATAATATATTCAACATAATATGTAGGTAGATAATACATCAAATTATTATAATATAATGTAATATATAGGGCGACCAGTGTGGCGCGGAGGCTAACGCACTTGCCTTTGAGTCACGAGGTCCCGGGTTCGATTCCCGGCCAGGGCAAAATGAAGAATGACCTTTTTCAGATTGTACTGGGTCTGGGTGTTACATGTATATGTGTTTAGTGCATTGTATATGTGTATCGCCGTGTTAGTACCTACCCATAATACAAGATTCATATCGCGGTCTGTGTGAATTGTCTACACGTGTTATGTTATATATACATCTTCTTCTTCTTCATAGTCAGCCATCTCTCCACTGCTGGATATAGGCCTCTTCCAAACTCTTCCAATCGTTGCGGTCCTGTGCCCTCTGTATCTATTTCCTTCCCGCGATTGGAGTAATGTCGTCAGTCCATCTCTTTTGTGGTCTGCCGATGCTTCTTTTGCTACTCCATGGTCGCCATTTGAGGATTCTAGGAGTCCATCTACCGTCGTTTCGTCTCACAACATGACCCGCCTATTGCCACTTAAGCTTTGCAACACGATCCATAATATCTGTGACTTTTGTTAGGTGTCTGATGTCTTCGTTTCTAATTTTATCTCTCAGACTCACCCCTAACATTCGTCTTTCCATAGATCTTTGTGAGCATTTTAGCTTGTGGACACTTGCTGCAGTTAGCGATATGGTTTCTAGTCCATATGTTGTCACTGAGAGGATACATGTTTCGTAGACTTTCTTCTTTAGGTTTCTTGGGATATCTTTATTGGTGAGTATATTTTTCAATTTTCCAAATGCTGCCCAGCCCAGGCCTATTCTTCTGGGTATCTCTGCAGTTTGGTTTTCCTTTCCAATTTTGATCTTATGTCCAAGGTATATGTATTCATTTATTGCCTCTATGTATTTGTTGTCAATTGTTAGGCTCTCATTTGTTGGACTCAAGATTTTTGTCCCACCTATGTTTATCTCTAGACCAATTTTTAAAGAGGTTTCATGCAGCTCTTTTATCATATTTTTCAGCACGTCAATATTCTCACTCACCAGTATAATATCATCAGCAAAACGTAGGTGGTTTAAGTACATATGTTCCATCATTCTGACTCCCTTGTTTTCCCAATTTATCGTCCTAAAGATATTCTCCATTGCCAACGTGAATAATTTGGGAGAAATTGTATCACCTTGTCGGACTCCTCTGTTGATGTTTATCTTATTGGTTTTTGTACCTTCGTTTATCTTTACATCCATGGTGGCGTGGTCATATATGAATTTTATCATTCTCGTATATCTGGAGTCAATTCCCGCATCGTTGAGGGCTTGTATTATTGCCCATGATTCCACAGAATCGAAAGCTTTCTTATAGTCAATAAATGCTAGATGAATTGGGATGTTATATTCTACTGTTTTCTCTGTAAGCAGACGGAGTGTTTGGATATGATCAATTGTTCCAAATCCTTTTCTGAATCCAGCTTGTTCGACAGGTTGGTACATGTCAAGTTTTTGCGTTAATCGATTTGTCAGAATTTCGGTCAATAATTTATACATATGGGATAATAAACTAATTGGTCGATAGTTTTCCAAACTTTCTGGATCACCTTTTTTGAACAATAATATGACTTCTGCATTTTGCCAATTTTCTGGAATAGATTCGGATTCGGTACATTTGTTCAGAAGTATTCTCAATGCTTCGTTTAGTTCCTGACAGCCCATTTTTAAAACGTCAGTTGTAATTTTGTCTTCTCCTGGAGTTTTATCATTCTTCATATATTTTAAGGCACACTCTATTTCTTGATAGGTATATATACGTACATAGGTTAATTGAAACAAATGTTTCTTTTTACAAACAAATGTTTCTTTGGAGCACCCGGTAAAGAATTGGTCTCCCACTCTTCTCCGTAAGTTTTCGAGTGTCCTGTAAAAGGCAGGTGTTCGAAAAAATTAAGACATTGTACATCTTAAATTCAGCGATGAGATTTGCCACCCATCCTGAATGTCTTGATTTTATATTGGCACGAAGAGGACAGCTTCCATGTTTCTTACATGCAGCTGGTCTGCTGGCTACCCCACTTGTGGGATATGCCGTGATGGTATAGTAGTAGTATAGTAGTTTCTTTTTACTATAAACTATTGATCATGAGAGAGACGTCTTTCGACAATCCAGAGATTGATAATCACCTGAACATTTACCAGACTGCTATTGACACTACCATACTTATGTATTTGTTTTTCATCTTTTACACTTATGTAGAAGCACATGATGAGATTGTTCAAAACTCTTATCCTAAATTACAAAAGAGATTATTGAAAAAAAAAATCAGTCGGTCGCAACGGTTCCCTAAAAAAATTAATTCGGGAGTAAGAAAAATTTGTAGGTACCTATCTAACTGGGTATTTTAGCCCTCACAATCTGAAAAAATAAAGGTATCAAGTAGCTGCCACAATAACACTAGTTTGAGTAGACACCTAATTATAGCATCTATAATAATAATAATACTACGGATTAACAAAAACAATATTATTGTATTTTAATTGATGCTTTCAGGCACACGATTACTAACATTTGCATTTAAGATGAAACATGCGAACTCATAGGTACATCTTGATCGTCTACTATCTGATCACTGCACTGCAACTGGTGTCCTTATTGCATATAGTGTGAATAGGGCTTAAGTAATGATATGTATGTAACTTTCGTCAACTCGTGAAATATTAACGGAGGAGAAGATAAAATTACATCACGGATTATATTATGTACCAAGAATCGTAATAAGTTAAGCACTTGAGTAAATAAAAGTACCTATCTACCCATATAACTATGTTCCTACTTACAAACTTAATCTCAATTTATGTTAAACATATAATATATCTACCTACATTATTAATCAATCTGCAAATTATATAATAGTATTATAATCTACGATATAATATACATACATCCACTCCTTAAGCCAGATAACATTCGGTGCCCCATATTCATGCAAGCATATTTTATACCTTTCTGGAATCGCATTGGCCGATGGCTGTAATGGTCCCAATAGATTATGCTGTTATTTTAATAATAATATTCAAATTCAAATTCAAATATTTTTATTTAAACAATAATTTACAACTTAATAATATTATATACACACCTTATTACTGAAAAAACACATTTCGTCCCTCTTCTGACTAACTGTCGTATCTGCCTAAATGTAAATTGTTCAGGAGAGCGTTTTTTGTGTTTTGCCGTGCATATTTTCGTCTCTCCTAGTTATATGATACAGTGTTACATATTACATTATTTTATTTGTACCTATTCTTATATATCCCAGTATCATTTTTGTGATGAAATTTTGAGGAATTAGTAGGTACAACACATTTTATTTAGAATAATTCGTAAATACGACATCAAATCAGAAAGCTATTCCAGGACAACGGTAACAGATACAGGTGTGAACTTCAGTGAGAACATGCAGGGCATATATAAATACACATTGGTGATCATAACTCGATTTCGCCAAAAATGTCAGATACGACAGTTAGTCAGAAGAGGGACGATTTATTACATATTTGACCCTCAAAATTGAGATGGTTTGGAGATAATGGTTTAAAAACATTTCATTCCATTTAAATCACACAATAGCGCTTACCAAATAATAATAAAAACAAACACATATCTACAATACAAAGAGCAACCAAATACAGTTTCTTAACAAAACTCAACAAGAGAGCAAATAATAATATTGCACAATATTCGTAACATAAATAAAAATGTATAGTTATAAACACAC
Source organism: Athripsodes cinereus (assembly GCA_947579605.1). NCBI lineage: Eukaryota > Metazoa > Arthropoda > Insecta > Trichoptera > Leptoceridae > Athripsodes > Athripsodes cinereus. The sequence continues at coordinate 21,624,245 of OX388324.1, read as the reverse complement.
ACCTAAAGCAACCTATGATCAAAAAATATGCAATTTTTATTTAATCAAAATATATAAAGCGAAATTATTTATTATATTTGAGTTCTAAATGAGTGGCTTTTACGTGTTAAGGGTCCTTAAGAACTCTGTACAACAACATTAATTTTAAAACAAAACACCCACCTTATTACAAAAAAAAGTACAATGAATAAATAGACTAGCTAAGCAAATACATAACAATAATGCTAAGAAAACAGCTTGTTGAAATGGTATTCTACATATGTTAGTTATTTTTATAATTTGAATTGATACCTATCTAATATTAAAAAGTAAGGAATGTATGTCACCCATCATAAATTTGATATTTTTGTTACCGAAAAATAACAAATTGTATAAATACTTTCATACAATCTGTCAATCATCTCTGGCTCTTTTGAGAGTGATATTTTTTATTAATTGCTGTGAAACGTTTCTTATATTAACTTTGTGTATAAACAGGTTGGTGTGTTGAGAAAGTTATATTAAGTAGGTTTTGTCTGTTATTTATATAGTTTCGTAGAAACAAGATCTAAATTAATATAGTTCGTTAATAAGAAAACTGCCCGAGCGGATATTTATCTATCGAGAAACGAAACATACAATCAGAGCGCGTGTGAAGGAAACAATTAAATACTAAATAGGTATATAACATATGTTCCTTTGTGTATAATATAGTAGTAGATACCTACCTACTGAGTACAGAAGTAGGTACCATCATTTTGTACAACAAATTAGCTTCGTTATAGATCCCACAGGAATAAATGCTTAGTGTTTCATTTAGAAAAAGGAAAAGTTATTTGTATCGCTGTATGTTTACCTATACCAATATTTTAGTTATAATTATAACACATAGGTAGTCATGTAGGTATACCTACATAGTAATGTTTAGTTGTACAAAAAAAAAAAACAATAGTGTTCAAGTGCTCGGAAAACGTTCTATTTATGTTAAGATTTGTTTTTAAATTCAAATGATGTTCATCTTAAATTATAAATTATATTAAATAACAATGTAATCAGCCTACAAGGTTAATTCGTCTTCTTTGTTCAAAAGCCAACCAATCGCTCACGAACAAATATATTTTAATTCATTCATACTATCGCAGCATTTATACAGGTTGGGTAGTCAGCGGACGAACTGCAAATAAAAAACGTTAAGTTTCATAATTTACTAATATCATTTACTAATTTCATAATTTGGCTCAGAATATAAATAATTTACAAAGTTTTTGAAATGTTTGCATTTCCAGACACTGTGAATCCACGGGGTGTTTGTGCTACATTATTATATTTATTGTTTAGGTATTTTGATTTCTAAATAACGTTCGCGCGCTTTCTAAGTTGCCGACGTGTTTAACGAAGGCTCCGTGCTTAAATTAATTTTGTGACGGTCATAAGTGTCGGTTGCTAATTATTTTTTGAACACTTAATTATCAGATATATATCTATCATTTGTGATAATCATTGCTTACTTAATTCTGCTCTGAAGAGTGAATTCTGTGATTTTAGCTTTCCGTTTTAATCAAGCTTCAATACACTCTATTCTATCAGGGTTGTGTTTTTGTTTTAACATCAAGTTGCAACATGTGTTACTAATAACAATAACTACCCCATAGCACATCTAATAACAATAATAATAATAAATCCTTCGTTGTGAAGTGTGAAAGAGATGTCCACATGTTTTCAGTACAACAATTATGATCCGTCCCTTTTTTGCAATGTTCTACCGGTCAACGAAACACTGTTGGCAGTACTGCAGAAATATGATATCCTTAGAAATAAAGATGACACGAGACCTGCGTACAGAAAAACGCATCGTGGTACAAGAGCAAGGAAACATGTTAACAAACAAAGCTCTTCTCTCTCAAACCGAGACTGCAAATACTCTAGACATCCTCCAAAAGGGAAGGAAGATACAGTGGGAAGTTGGAACGCTAGGTCTGTGAACAATAAGGTTGATGATATTGACGACATATTCAAACAACACAATCTGAATGTCCTCGCGATTTCCGAAACTTGGCACGAAGACGCACAGTCCATTTGCCTTGGTCAGCTGAGGATGAAGGGCTACAACATCATCGAAAGAGCACGAGAGATTCCTCCTGACACCGTTACAAACACTACCAGCTTCACAAATCATGGAGGAGTGGCAGTAATCTCTCAAGGAAAGTATAAACTTCTTCCTATTAAACTTAACAAATATTGCTCATTTGAATATGTAGGCTGTAAAATCTTTTCCTCTAGCGCCGAGATGATAATTATAAACGTGTACCGTCCCGGCTCAAAGCCTCCTAACTCCAATTTCTTCTCCGAATTCTCTCAACTCATGGTAACTTTATCTCAGTATGCATGCTCCGTCATTATTACTGGGGATATAAACATTAGATTGGAACGAATAGATAATCCTAACACCATTAAATTCCATAAAATCATGGCAGACCACAGCACCAATCAATTAATTACAGAACCCACACATAATGAAGGAGGCACTTTGGACGTTCTGATCACACGCACTGGTCATGAACCAACACACACAAGTGTAATAGACATGGTACTCTCAGATCATAGTCTAATTATCTCAAAATTTGCCTTTGACCCACCTGCTCCCTCGTACTCAAAGATAACATCGCGCTGCTGGACGAAATTCAACATAAACCAATTCAAACAAGATTTTGCCTCATCATTACTACTCGATTTTCTGCAGACACAAGATATCAACATAATAACCCAAGAATATGATTCCACCCTAAAGAATATTCTTGATAATAATGCCCCTGTAAAGACGAAAATTTCTAGAAACAGGAGCAAAGACGCACAAATTTGGTTTGATGACGAATGTCGTGAAAAGAAAAGAATTATGAGAAGAAAGGAAAGACAATATAGACGTACAAAAACAAATGACAGTCGTCTTCAATGGGTGATTACTCAAAAAGAATGGAAGAGAACGCTGAATAAGAAAAAGAGTGAATACTGGTGTGACAAACTAGAATCCAATAAGAATAATCCTAAACAGCTATGGAATAATATCAACAAAATATGTGGCAAGAGCATTCAATCTAATATAGATTCTTGATTATTGAACGCGAATGAAGTTGCAGACTATTTAAATGAAAAGATCGAAAACATCCGATCAACATTTTTATTACAACAGGAAGCGAAGCAGGGAAGATCGATATAGTGAAGGATAATAATACAATGACAATCTTAGAAGGGAGAAGAAATAAAACAAACTGTTGCTCATTGCAATATTTAAAGGACAAAGGTCACAATTTAATGAATGATGGCCTGAAATTGATATACTTTAATGCTAGAAGTATAAGAAATAAATTAAATGAATTAGAGATTATAATAGAAAAATATTCTCCAGATGTAATAGTAATTTGTGAGACTTGGTTGCTTTCCACAGAAGTGGATTATTACAATGTGCCTGGATATACTAGCATTTATAATTGTAGAGATGTGGAGACAAGAGGAGGAGGAACAGCTGTATATATAAAGGACAGTCTATCACATAGAATATTGTTCAGTAATAGCAAGTGCAATATGTTGATTATAGAAATAATAATTAATGATAATTCTAGACAAAAAATTTGTACCTTTTATAGGTCTCCTATGAAAGATCCCCTCAATGAATTTTGGGATGTATTTGATGATTTTTTATCAAAATATGACGGGATGTTAGTGATCGGTGATGCTAACATTGACTTATTAGAAAATAACAATGCTACATTTATATACAAATCAATTATTATGGCGAACAATTTTAGAATTATTAACAATATGCACCCAGATCAGGCGACTAGAGTAACAACTTGCTCAAGAACTATTATAGACCACATATTAGATAATAAATTGAAAAATAATCATTGCATTGAACTATTAGATTGGGTGGGATTTGATCATAAAATGATCAAGATATGTGTAACTAATGTTCCCAAAGTGAAACAAACAATGGGTATGAAATATTATAAAAAACTTAATCAAGAAACATTAAGTGAAAGAGTTGTGGAAGATATCACTAAGCAAACTGACATTGATATAAGTGGACTTATTGATATCATAAGTAATGCTAAAGAAATCGCTACAACTACAAAATGTTATAAAATTAGAAAGAATAATGATTGGTTAACACCACATATATAAAAATTGATTGATACTCGTAATATGTTATACAAAAATTGTAAATCTGAAACTGCAACACAGCAGGATATAGATAAATTTAAAAGATGTAAGAATATCATTATAGGTGAAATCAGAAGGGCCAAAAAAATGTACATACACAGTAAAATTGATAAAGCGAAAGGAGATTCTAAAAAAATGTGGAGAGTTATAAATGAAACAATATACAATGCAAACCCGAATAGGAGGAATAAAATTGAAGAATTAATTAATGAACATGGTACTGAGAAAAATGAACAAAGAGTAGCTAACATAATTAATGAATATTTCAGATCGATCGGTAAAAAGCTGTATGATAAGGCAAAAGGTGATGGGACCAGTGTTTGTGCAGTTGAAGGATATTATGCACATAATGCACCCAAAAATAGTATTTTTCTTAAACCGACTGATGTATGTGAGATTGTAAATGTGATTAAGCAGATTAAAAACAGTATTTCATCTGGGCAGGATGGAATCACGTCCATAGATCTGAAAAATCTCTTAAATATAATTCCAAGATTACTTGCAGATATAATAAACAAAGTTTTTGAAACTGGAGAATTTCCAGATAGCTTGAAAACTGCATTGATAACACCGATATATAAGAGTGGATCGAGAAATGAATGCAGTAATTATAGGCCTGTAAGCATTTTAAGCAGTTTTAGTAAAATAATAGAAAAACTATTACATGATAGAATTGTTGATTTCATATGTAAACATGATGGATTTGACAAAAACCAATACGGTTTTATTAAAAACAGTAGCACTAGCTCAGCACTATTTGATGCTCTAAACCACATAAATAAGAAACTTGACGAAGGAATGTATGTGGTGGCTATATTTATTGATTTGTCAAAAGCTTTTGACACCGTAGAACATTCAAATTTGATGAATTCGCTTTATCATGTTGGAATTAGAGGCAAAGCTTATAGCTTGATTAAAAGCTACCTACATGGTAGGAAATGCATTACAAAAAATGAAAATAAACTGAGCAATGAGAGCTCAATAGAGATAGGAGTTCCACAAGGATCAATACTCGGACCTCTTTTATACCTTTTATACATAAATGACCTAAAATACTTGAATCTGCAGGGAAAATACTTAATCTACTGATATACGACACACTACTGATATACAGTGGCAGTGATAAAAATCAAATAGAATCTATGATAACCAAAGACTTAGAATTATATACTGCATGGCTAAAATATAAATGTCTGACCATTAATTTGAATAAAACAAGTTATATGATTTTTAGGCAAAAAACAAAGAGAAAATTGTACTAAATATAAAAGTGGACGATACAAAAATTAAACAAGTTGATAATGCAAAATATTTGGGAATGGAAATAGATGAAAAACTAGACTGGTCAGTCCACGTTAAGAAAAAGATAAATAAAATATCTCCATTAGCGGGGATCTTAAAAAGAGCTGATGTATTCGATCTAGGAACAAAACATATGATGTACCATGCTTTCATCATACCTCATATCACATATGGGTTGGTGGCCTGGTCTCATTGTAGTCTGAGAGTAAGAGAATCGATGCAGAGGACAATGAATAAGGCATTGAAAAACGTGCATGGATTTAATAGATTAACTAAAACTATTGATTTATATAAAGTGACAGGAGAAATGACTCTCAACCAATTAATAACTTCTGAAAAAGCCAAGACTATACATAAGATAAAAAACGGACATATGAAATCAAACTTGAGCTTGACGACTAACAGTAGTGTACATGGACACAACACGCGGACTTCAAACAATATAAGAAACATTATACCCAGAACAAATAAAGTTCGAGATGGTTTCTTGTACTCTGCTGTTATGATACATAACAGTTTGCCTGACCAATTGAAGAAATGTAAAAATCCTAAGGAGTTTGGAAAGAGGATTCAAGAGTTAGTAATGACTTCTCAATGTTTGTGATAGTGTTTTGTGTTTTTTATTTTCAATAGTGTTGCTGTTCTGTGATTTCTTTGCTCTGGTGTCTTATATTTTACTATAATATCAAATAATTTAAATTTATGAATTGTTTTACCAGATTTGTAATACTGCACGCCTCTGACACCAGCAACCTTAGTTGCTGTTTTGAGGTATTGTTTATGATTGAATAAATTGAATAAATTGATTGAATTGAATAAACATCTCTATCACATTCTTATACTAAGAACACCTCATCTCTCTCTGTTCCACCAAGTTCAACACTTCAACAATTTAGAATGCTCTCGGAAGAAGAAGTGAAAAAGTTCGTTCTCCAACAGCCATACAAACAATCTGAACTTGATTCTCTTCCCACATGGCTAATGAAAGTCTGTGTCGATGTCCTCACTCCAGTAATCACTAAAATAGTAAACCTTTCACTATCTAATGGCATATTTCCTTGTAACTTTAAAAAATCAATAGTAAAACGAATATTAAAAAAACACAACCTAGATTCTAATTGTCCCAGCAACTACCGTCCAATAACAAACCTGTGCTCCCTGTCAAAACTGCTAGAACGAATTGTGTGCGATCAATTGACAAAGTTCCTTAATGTGACGAACCTTCTTGCAAAAAACCAATCTGGCTATCGGCAGTTTCACTCCACTGAAACGATACTCATGAGAACTGTATCGGACCTAATATCTCGCATGGGAAATGCCGAACTAACACTAGTGTCTTTCCTCGATATGAGTGCAGCTTTTGACACGGTTGATCATAGTATACTTCTCTCAAAGCTAGAGCATGAGTTCGGCATTAGGGACAGGGTTTTAACGTGGATGTCTTCATACCTATCCAACCGTGAATATGAAGTCAAATTTAATAACACAACATCCAGAAAACACTCAACGTTATATGGAGTTCCACAGGGTTCTGTTCTTGGACCAATCTTGTTCAACTTATACACGAATCAATATTAGAGTATGTTATTCGAAACTTAGGCTTTACAACATATTGTTATGCAGACGATCGCATTTTCTTTAAATCATGTACCCCGGAATCCAAATCTGCTCTTGAGCAAGAAGTCGTTTCGTGCATAACGAACATTTCATCCTGGATGTCTAACAATATGCTTAAAATCAACCCCACCAAAACTGAATTTCTCTGGATAGCGTCTCCACGAAGACAACATCTCATAAACGCTGACCCTATTCGTGTACAAAACGTGGACATAGTCCCATCTAACCACGTTAAGTTCCTCGGAGTGCATCTTGATAACGCCCTTACGATGGAGAAACACATAATATCATCTACTGTTTCTATACTTTAAGGCAGCTCAAGAACATAAGGAAAAATATATCAACCGACGGAGCTAAAACCATAATTAACTCATTCGTCGTATCACGATTGGATTACTGCAATGGCATCCTCGCAAATCTGCCACAATATCAACTCCAGAGGATTCAGTCCGTTTTTAATGCGGCTGCACGCTTCATTTTTACGTTTCTATATAAGTTGGAAAAAAATATGTTGCCGTCTTATATGGGAAGAAATCTAGTGAGAAACTTAGACAGACACAGTTATCCAACTAGAAGGCGAGATGAATTTAGACTTCCGAGAATAAGACTGGCAGCAACAGGAAACAGTCTCATGTTTAAAGGCATGAGGCTGTTCAATGAAATTCCTGGCCGAACCAGGGGGGCTGAAAACATCTCATCTTTTAGGAGACTGTGTGTGCGCTATGTCAAAGAGAGATTCTCATGATACAGTATATTGTAATGTTGATTATCGTAGTATGTATATTTAGTATAGTATGAATTTGTCTAGTTTAATTTGTAATTAAGTAGTGTATGTATCACTTAAACCTAGTTTTTAAGTTATAAAAATGTGTTATTTTTATGACTTTATTAAAAAAAAAAAAAAATTATCAACTGAATCGCTCTTCACACATATCTGCCACCCTTCAATCTCTTCACTGGCTCAGATGTCCGGAGAGAGTCGAATTTAAAGTGTGTTTGACAGTATTTAAGGCACTTCATGCTATGGCCCCAGAATATATCATGGAACTCTGCGGTAGACAGGCGTTAAGTCATAGACAGACAACACTTAGGTCTTGTCAAGATATTACAACTAAATTGGAGGTGAGTACTGTATCGAAACCAGTGTATGTGGAGCGTGCTTTTGCAATATCTGCACCTGTAGTCTGGAACAGGCTTCCACAAATGATCAGAGAAACGCAGGACTTATCTCGTTTCAAGAACCAACTGAAGACTTATCTATTCAAGAAATCTCACGGAATAATCCAGGCACAACCTTAGTTAGCAAAGAGCGCCCTTGAGGTGGATTTTTTTTCACAAAACGGCGCTTTACAAATCATCCAAATAATAATAATAATACATATTTTTGCGAAATGCTTTGTTAAGAGTCCAATAATTAAAATAATATTAAGCTAACAGAAAATTATTTATGTAAATGTAATAGACTCGTTTCTATGTTAGATAGGTACCTACCTATGTATGGGTAGTATGTATGTATGTAGGTACAATAATATTATACCAGCTGATATTATGTTTGTTATTCATGTTGTTTATATAGAGATACACAGAGAGAGAGAGAGAGAGAGATTGTAGGTAAGCGTATATACATGTATGTAGGTACCTACCTAGATATTATTATTATTACGTACCTACCTACCTATACACGGAGCGCCTTGTGCTGCGTTGGCAATACAACATCTCATTTGCTGATAAACTCCGGCTCCGCTCGCTACAAGGAATAAGCTATTATCTACAAGTTATGATGACACTTGCCGAAAAACCAATTTTAAGCAAACATCTTTTTCCTCTCCTCTCTCTTTATCTAAAAGAGATTTTCACGACAGCAATATACCTACCTATGTACTTATATACCTATGGGTAAATATATATGTGATGATAAATACATACAACCCTTATTACATCTGAGTAGACTTATGAATCTGTATCAAAGCGGAACACAATATGCTTATCTTTGCTTTAAGTGCGTGCGTGTGTGTGTGTGTGTGTGTGTGTGAGGGTGAGGGTGTGCGTGTGTGTGTGTGTGGGAGGGTGTATGTGTTTGTGTATAATTTTAATGAACGTACAGTAAATACTCTTAGTTAGTACCTACTCGTACTCAAAATCTTTATCACAAAAAACAATCATTAGGTATTAATATTTACATATAATAAACTTATAGGTTTACTCTGCGAAAACACCTGTTCAAACATATACAGGTTTAAATTTATTATAATAATATATAAATATAGTATACTACTTAGTCAAAATTAATCTAAATCAGACCTACTAAAAATTTCAATAAGTAGGTATATGCATTGATCAAATTTTTTTTTAAATATTGTAAAAATAAATGTATTTTTTTTAAATAATCATAAAATTAAACTATATCTATGTAAAAATTGTATGCTTAGGTAGGTATGTACAACAATATAGAAACAAACTTGTATTGAGAATTTAAAATACTTCAAAAACTAGAGTAGGTACCTACCCATCTATCTATCTATATCTACATTACATAAACTTAGTGCTTTTGATTGTAGGTACCTACCTATGGCTATATTAATAATAATTCTTACGGAAGCCACAAGTTTTCTTAAGAATTCTTGTTATTGTGAAATTTTGAAGTTATTCAAGTATTTATATACGAAGATAACAGCTAAATTTAATTTTCTTTTGAAATTTTCATTTTAAGAATGTTGCTACTCAAGTAAAACAATGCAACAGATTCTTTGATTCGTTTCTCCATAGAGAGATGTATCTTGTAATACATAAGTACCTACCTACATACATATCGAGGCATCAATGTAACAAGGAAATCTTATATACTTACCTAGTACCTACCTATCTATATACTATATTAAAAAATAGGCTCTAGAAAATATGTATTGTTGTATCCACATCATCTTCGAGGAATTCCATCAGGATCGTTGCATCAAATAATCAGATTGGCACCATTGTCAGAGGAATTTTTCATTTACTCCAAATCTCTAAGCATTTACCCAGGATTTTCTTCCTTATCTCATTATTGTAATCTTCTCTATCTCTCCCTGAGGCTTTAACACGAATTTCAACTGAAGTTACCACTAATAATTTCCTGTTCAACAATTTTCTTCCGATTTTGTCTGAATTTTGAATTTATTTTATTCCAAGTTCATAATGAAATATTTCGTTAACTACCGTATTGGGCTATGTATTTACACACTTAAATACACAGTACCCACGTCTACCTACCACATATAATTTTGTTCTATTTAACTAAAAACCTATGTACCTATATGCACACTTACCTTCAGTTACTATATCATATTGCTTAAATAATACATTCCTATCAGAAGACGACACGAGCATTAAGACTTACTAAATTGAAGTTCAAAAGAATTTCGTTTCATGATTTTGATAATAATATCCATCACAAAGAAAATAGCTAACAAACTTAAACTTTTCTTTAAAAACTAGTTATTTTAATAACCAAATGATAAACTACTTGAATAAATATTTCTTATGATAATTAAAAGAAAAACATATTATTCTGTAATGTAATGGTGAAGTTAGAAGCAAGACCCACAGGCTATTTAAATATTATATACTGAAGTCACACATCCATACACAACTAACTAATTACATCCTTTGTAGACAATCAACTAATACCAAGAACCTTTCAAATTTCTGCCTTATTTGATCTATCTTGAAATCACTTACATAATATCAACTCCCTTAAAGTTGTATGTAGTTGTAGGTAGGTATATGTGATTAATATTAACAGTCTTGTTATGTAAACTATGTAACTCTGAAAACTGTTTTTATCCCTATAATAATTTGAGTTTTACTTATAACTTTTATTAAGTTACTATGTAAAGAAAACATTAACATCTTAATATTTTTGTTATTTAATTATAGCTGTCGTGATATTGTAAGATTGTAATGTTATTACAAAAGGCTTCGGCCCTTGATGTACCTAAATAAAATGTTGATATGATGAAATATTTGGCGGTGATTGGTGGATGTTCGGGATGAATTTATTAAAATTAAACACTTATTTTAAAATTATTTAAGTAGCACTTCCGCAGTGACTTTTTGTTTACTTTTTGCAACTTGTTTCAAAAAATATTTCTCATCTATGATATAAGTTTTTTGTTGGTTTTCCCAATATCACGTAGGTACATGCATAAGCTGGAGATTTATTTATTTATTCAATCAACAGAACACTACAGACAAAACATACACATCCAATATTATACAAGAAAAGAAGTACTCAATGCAATGTCCTCTTTGTAAGTGTTCAAATATTAAATTAATTATTTTAATGAAAGCCCATTCGGTTGTCATACATACTAAAATAACAATAATAATGAAAAAAGAATAAGTATATAGAAGTAGAAATGAATATAAACGAAAACCAATAAATATTCATGATAAAAGTAAAGATTCAAGGAAATTTATAACTTTATTTTTTATCCTCGCAGAACAATCACTATGCGAGATTAATTAAAATGATGAAATTACTATTTTTTTCTTTAAGTCTTAACACAACAAAACTTAATATTAATTTATCCATTATCACTCACTTAGACATATTACGCATAATATTATTATTATTTTTGTCCTCAGTCACAACATGTAGGTAAGTAGGTATTTGAATGAAGTTTCTTCATTTTGCTTTAACCTGATGAGTGCAAAATCTCGCGATCTCGGTAGAATAACTTTATATTGAAATGCCTTGACTTAAAATTATAAATAGCGGAAGTATAAATTAAAGAAATATCTATCATTTTTATAACGTAGTTAGTGATTAATTATTTGTCAAAATAGACTCATAAAGTATCACGTTCCTGGTGAGTTATTTATGAGAGTAATAAATAAAATGAGAATACAATAAGAAAAGTACCTATGTACCTACCTATGTACTCATTATTAATAACATCATGTAGAAGCCTCTATAGGAGAATATAGGTAGGTATTAATAGATATATAGAGATTACTTAAATAATTAAATATAAATACATATTACATATGTATATCTACTGTAGGTTTGTACATATGTATGTAGGTATGAAGGTAGTGTTTCAGTTTGTTATTATTATGAGAGGAAATGTTTGTTATTTATAAAGAAGATATGTATGTAGGTATCTCATATATATAGACTGGCCGGGAGTTCTGTTATCCTGTTGTATTTATATGTACCTATGTATTTACCTGGGTAGGTAGGTACCCATTATGACTGTAATTACATAATAATATATGGGTATAATAGTGACATACCTGATGTGTTGAAAGATTTACACACACACACACACACTACGTTTTATTTATCAACAGGTCAATATTAATACGTACCTAAATATAAAGATCGTGCTCTTAAAGTACCAAAGACTTTCTTACTTATACCTACACATAATTTATCTAGTCACACCACATTATACATATGTAATATCTAAACAACCGTCATACCTATTCTAATTGTCAGCTGGAAAATCTGCTAATGTTAAAATCTACCCACTCTCATAAGTAGATATGTGATAAAATAAATCCTATATGTACCTAAGTTTTATACATACATACCTATAATACGTATTAGGTACACATAATATTTGAGTTTGTTGGAAAATATCGCGTCTCTGCGATAAAGTCGCCCATTGTGAAAAATTATTAGTGCATACCTACCATTATTTGAATACTATTATTTTTGTTCAAATATTTTGTACAATCAAGTTTATTTTTATTTAAGGTATAAATACAAGATTTGGTATATTTCGACTCAAAATAATCATTTGTAACACTAAACATTCGGTTATTTATACCTAACAATAATCTTTTATAAATAAAACATCACTATCTAATCAAAAATCCCGTATTGTTGAAAATAACAAATAACCCCGCACAATAAATGTAGGTACGTACAATGTACCTACATGTTACACATGTTTACAGGAGCACTGGGCTACTGGGCCACTGGGCCGAGACGAGATATGATACACGAGTTGTAATAACATTATGTGAATAAGTACCTACCTATCTATTGACATTGTATATGTACGAGTATGTACCTAAAGATTAGTAGGTAGGTAGGTAGCTACTTAATAAATTATCAAACAAAACATTCACATTCCTCTCTTATAATATTGTACCTACCTACCAACAAACCAACATACATAATGTACCTATGTGCGAAGGTAAAGTAAAACTCTCACATAAGAGTGTCCTCCATACAAATATCACCTACCTACCAACCTATGCATTATTGTGAAAAAACGTACCTATGTACCTACCTACAAAAGAAAATACTATTACCTACTTTTATTATTACCTATATATTATAAACAAAGCAAAAAAATGGAAAAGGGAGAGAGATACATCATTAAAAAAAACATAATCATAGGAGAGTCTCCATTCTGGCGATAAAGTCATTGTATGTTATGCTGAAAATATCATAATAATAACATGCACATCCATCCATAGCATCACGGAATCTCCAACACGTGGAGTGACCAGTGCAGCGGACCAACAGCAATTGTAATAAACATGCAGGTTATCCTCATGGATGTGGGGACACAACGCGGCCCACACGAAACGTGAAGTAATGTAGTAAGTGTGTGGTAACAAAATAAAAATTAACACATTAAGGATGGGTGGCATACCTCATCTTTGTACTGAAGATGTTAAATGTCTTAAAAGGTTGATATATTGAAAAAAATATCTTAATAAATTAATACACATCACATCCCACGCCGCAAAGCAATGTTATCAAAATATTATATATATGTATACCTTCTCATAATAACTTATGTATGTACCTACATGAACAAATTGCTATACACGATACTTGTATTTTGTAGGTAGGTATGTATGTATAGTAGTTATGTATTACCAATGTCAATGTCACTCCTCAGAGATTAATACTGAAAAATAAAATTTTAGGTATGTTTTTTAAATAATATCATTTTTCCCGGATTGATATGATATCGTGTATCTACATAATATACACCTTATATATACTTTGGTAACGATTATGTAAAATGCTGTATATAAAGTTATTGAAGTATTATATAAATAAAATGTTTATACCTATCTATGTATGTATTCCAAGATAATAAGTAAAACATTTGTCTAGGTATGTATGTAGATCAATCAACTGAGCCATGTCGCTACATTACAGTCTGACACCATCATTAAGGATTTGGAATCGACTTTTTGGTCTCAAGACTTAATTGCTGCAATATCTATTATTTACGCCGGACTGCCTTGGAGCCTACTCGATTGCTTGCACATTATATGAAACGAATAAAATTAAAGATGAAATGATGAAAAAAATATTAGGTCGGGGAAAAAATATTTTCGCATATAGTATGTATAAACTTGTAACAAAATATCTTTGGCTGTACTATTTGTATCTGGCTGATTTCTATGACATTAAAAAGGTGACATTTCAAAAAAATAATTAAATTAAGAATATTTTGTTTCCCGCTTTTTTTCATTTGTTTTTCTTTCTGTCAAAATGAGCTAATCGAATGAAGAAATTAGATACATTTTAAAATTTTGTTTCAAAAATGGATAAAAAGGGAATGCAAGCCGTATTTTTTTTATGACGTTTATGGACCTAATGCAGTATCAGTAAGAGTAGCACAAAGTTGGTTGAAGCGTTTTCAATCCGAGAATTTTGATGTCAAAAATGCATCTCGCTGTCGCCCTGTTACGGATAAAATGGACACTATTTTTGAAAAAGTGGAGCAAGATCGGCATACCAGCAGTTAAAACATAGCTGAAGAACTGGGAATTGACCACAAAACAGTTTTGACCCGTTTGAAAAAAGCTGGGTACACAAAAAAGCTCGATATTTGGGTGCCGCACGAGCTCACTGAAAGAAACCTAATGAACCATGTACTCATTTGCGATTATTTATTGAGACGTAATGAAACCGAACAGTTTTTGAAGAGGCTGATAACTGGTGATGAAAAGTGGATCACGTATGTCAAGAACGTGTGAAAAAGGTTGTGGTCAAAGGTCAGTCAGGCTTCACAGACTGGGGCAAAACCTGGATTTACTCGCAATAAGAGGTGATGCGGTGTCTATGGTGGGATTGGAAGGACATTTTTTATTATGAGCTTTTACCGCCGATCAGAACCATTGAATCGGATCTCTACTGCCAACAACTGATGAGATTAAAGCAAGAAGTTGAGAAAAAGCGGCCGGAATTGATTAATAGAAAGGGTGTGGTCTTTCATCACGATAACGCTGGACAACACACATCTTTAGCCACTCAGCAAAAATTAAGAGAGTTTGACTGGGAGGTGTTAATGCATCCGCCATATAGCCCTGACCTTGCACTTTCAGATTTCCACCTGTTTCGGTCTCTTCAGAATTTTTTAGGCAGTGTCAGGTTAACATCAAGAGAGGACTGCCAAAACTACTTGTTGCGGTTTTTTGATCAGAAGTCCCAACATTTCCACAGCAACGGAATCATGTCTCTACCTACAAGATGGCAGAAAGTCTATGAACAAAATGACGTATATGTATTGTAATTAAATGTAAATTAACTTTGAAAAAAATGTATTGAATTTTGATATAAAATGCGAGGAAACTTTTTCCCCAACCTATTAGATAGATGCATACATACATACAGTTATAGGTAAGTATAATATACATATGAAGGTAGAAACTTGGTCTAGTAATTTTACTTACATTAATATTTACGTACATTAGTACCTACCTACATAATATACTCGTATATTGGTTCATATTGACTCTCTAGATATTTCATTACATACTCGACTTTAATTGTTCCATTTGCTGATTTGGAAACTTACAAAGGACCTTGTCCCAAATACAAAATGAAACGTCAAAGGTTTTTGGTATTTTTTTTTCTTTTAAGGATTTGGTTGAATTCTCTGACAGAGAAAGTTGAAAACAAATTTAGTGATGTTCTATAGTTATGTGGTTACGTAGGGAAGCGGTTAGGGTGTAATTAATAAATTTGATTCATGTTGTGGTGGGGAAAATTGAAGTCCAAAAAGTAATATTAAGGATCCATACTTTGTACTCCAGATGACATCAAACCACTGGGACAAAGCTTACAGAATGAAAATTCAGGAAATTTTTTATAAATCTAGAAAATCAGCTGTTCATACTTTAAGCAGGTTACAAAATTCAGCTCAGATCAATTCCAAATCTACATAGATGATTAATATTAAACGGGTATTCTCAAAGCAATTTTCGCAAAACATAATAACAAAATATTTTTATACTTTGTCTCATATTCCAGAGTAATATATTGTTTACTGATTTTTTTGTATTTATTAATCTTTAGGTACCTACTTACTTACAAGCACTTGCTTGCTTTAAGTACCTACTTAGAAATCATTAAATAAAAAAGAGTTAACTAGGTATAATATCTCAATATGACGTGGTTAGATGGAAGAAATTACTTAAAAGTTATATTCTCGCCACTGCATATCGTGCTAGTATTTTAAATTTTGTATTATTTTGTTAACACTGTTATAATTATAATAGTGATAATGTGCAAAAAGAATAAAATAAATTGTTAAAGATAGGAGATTTATGTAAATCTACCTACCTACATATTATAAGTAGATACTTATTACCGTATAATATAGTTTATTGTATAATAAAACTATGGATGGGAAATGAAAGTGGTTTTTGTTATTTTCTTCATTAAAAGTAAAAGTAACAGTTTTTTCTCATTAGTTACAAAATGATATTACTTACGTAATACCGGACATTTTTATTTATTAAATGGATATCCATTCCCGATAAGTAGGTACCTACCTACATCATCATCATCATCATCATCGCCCTCAACGCTCCTCTTGGGAGCACAGGGCAGAAACCAGCCTCCTCCATTCAGAGCGTCTCTGTGCCAATTGCGTCACCTCTTCCCACGACATTCCTTGCGCTCTGATATCGTTGTCATAGGAACGGTGTATTGTGAAAGAGGGACGCCCTGGCCTACGGAATCCCTGCGGACGGAAGAACAGTGCTCTTTTTGGCCAACTATCATTGGGCATTCTCAAAACATGTCCCAGCCAGGACCATCGTCTCTCTTGTATTACGGAGATTACAGGTCTCTGCTGGGTGCGCCGGCGCACAGCATCATTTGTAACATGTTCATACCATCTGACATCCAAAATCCTTCAAAGACACTTGTTTTCAAAGCTTAGTATCTTCCGCTCTTGAGCCTTGGTTAAGTGCCAAGACTCGCAGCCATATAGAAGGATTGGGATGATGCACGCATTGAACAAGCGACATTTTGTCCTGATGCTGAGTCCAGACGCCTTCCAAACTTTGTTCATGTTGTTGAAAGCCCCGCTAGCTGCTCCTATGCGGATTGGTAATTCCGACCGGAGATCACCCTATCTACATATATAACATAAAATAAACTATATTATATTCGTATTCATTAAAATATATTTTTATGTACCTACATACCTAGTTCTTTATTATTAGATAATTAATGTAAGTGTCGCGAAATACCTTTCTTCCTGCTAGTTCGAGGATATGCACTAGCTTACATACCTACTACAAAAATTAGGTAATACCTATTATTGTAAACCTACTATACATACATATATACATACAGGTCCACGGTCCAGTCATCTGAAGACACTACCCCCACTCAGTCTACTGCTAGCAGATCAAGTATCTACATATGTAGGTAGGTTAGTCCTAGTAGAAATATTCTGAAGCTTTCGATACATTCGGTCCACTTTCACCCCATTTCACCATTTAGCAATAAATATATTTAAGGTCGAACGAATTAAATGAGAAAATAAATTGTAAGCAGTGGCAAGGGATAATATACCTACCCAATACTTGAACATACATACATACAATATAATATTATCAGAGATACGAAAACATTTCAGATAAAATACAAAGCTAATTGTAATACTTACATAGATAGGTACTAACTGTAATATACACTCACCTATAAATATAATTATTATAAGATTACATATATCTCAGTGGTTGTACCGATCCTTTAAATCTTTTATCTTGATATTGCCTGATTTATAGATATTCATCAACATTAGGTACCTACTTGATTGTTTCCATTTCAAAGCATTTCTACAAAATAATTATACATAGGTACATATTATATAAGTATGAATAAGCATATTACTGAAATGAAACTTTGGTAAAACGATGTCGTTATTTCATTTCATATTGTGTTATTTATTAATTATTGGTCTATTTCTAAAATAATAAAAATATGTTACCTTATTATTTGAATTTTTGAAATGAACCAACAGACTTTGTGAAACACCTACGTATAAGAATTCGCAGTCATCATTTTGATTATATGACAAATGTACCTACATTTATCTACTTACTTACATATTTAGGTATCTTATACAGAATCATAGGGTTTATTGAAATGCATAGAAAACTTAAACATATTGTGATTCAGTTTAATTTATCGACTGGGGGTTCTTGGTTGAAGTTTATATCAAGTAGATTATTCTAAGGTGATGCAATCATACAAAGTAAGGAGTAGGTACCTATATATATATGTTGTATTTGAAAGTTCATCTGATTGTTACTATCATTTGATTGAGAACGGAACCCCATATACCTAATACAGTATGTAGATCTAATCTCATACATTTCTTTCGCTTTTTTTACATTCATGCAATTTATTATGTACGCAGATTGAATTCTCTTACTAAACACACACGACCGTCCTGGAGAACTTGATCAACGTGATCAAACTACGTGGTTTTCGGACGCTTGCGCTTTCTCACATTCCTTTTTGTCATCATTGTCTCAAATTAACTGTGGTACTACATACCATATGTCACCAGTATACATCTCCGAGTTATGCATTTCAGATGAAACAAAATAAAGGCAAATATCACTCAAGGCTGGTAACACAAATGCTGTAAATAGAATTGTGATCACACATACAAATGTTTTGGTTTACTTTGTTGACAGCGCTTTTTGCGTGACTGTACCATTTTTGTGGAATAAAATTCTCCATGAGAGTACAGAGGTGTTCTATGTAAGTACCTTTTTTCGGGAGGTATTGTGATTCTTCAATAAGCTTTTGCAGCTATTTTTCAACAAAACGATACATTTATTGATAACAAATTGTTCATGTTATTATGAAAACACTTCTGTGTTTTTAAGATAACTTTATTCATAACACACAGTAGGTACCTACATGTGTATGTATGTTAGATGTACCTACTTATATGTTTATACATAACTGACAATATTGAGTTAATTGCAGTGTAAGGTTGTTAACGACTGTGCATACGGAAACATTTCAAATGCTTTTCTGAAAACGAATAATATAAGTAAGTACCAACCTACGTACGCCCCTTATAATAAAATGTACATATATGTGCATAGCATACACTGTATAAATATGTAGGTACCCTTATATATATTTACAATTTCAATGCATTCGACAAAATTCTTCCATTCGCTATTCCTCGCCCTTGAATATTTTCCTAAGAAATATAAGCCGCGTATAATATACAAATTTATTATCAATCCCGCAGATAAATAGCCCCCATAACTGTATTTTTCAAAAAAAAACATTTTCTGATTGTTATAAAGAAAATTTAGTGCGTCGATATATTTATTTTGTACCTAGATAGGTAGGTATATTGAATAAAGATATTATTATAATGATTATATTAAACTGAACTGTATAGGTGGTATTCAGAAAATCCAATATTCCATCACTACAAAGCATAGCTTTCAGTATTATTATTTTATGTACCTGCCTATTGAACAAACATTTTTGTGTAGAACATGGTGTGGAAATACTTAATATATCAATTATAAAAAGGAACTTATGTAATTCAGTGTGAAAATTATGGTATTAGGTAGGTATATTATATTATATTTAGTATTATTATTCTCTTCCTCTTCTCATGCTACTGGTCAGCTCTCCCTGATGTTGTTGGCGATCACAATAGCTATATAATAATTTATTTAGCGAAAGCGACTACAATAATAATTCCGAATATAATATTATATTGGATATTATTTATTTTTTATTTATTTAATATATTTTACAGGGATACAGACAGTCATAAACAGGTAACAATAAACAAAATCATATAAAGCCATAAGTGGACTAGTAAAGTCCAATGAATGCAACAACAGTGCCATATTATATAGGTAGGTAAATATATTATGTAGGTAGCTGAGTTAAATTAATGGATGAGGAAGAAATGGCAATCAATAGGTTCCTACCTTCTTATAAATAGGTAACTATGTAGGTATGTGTATAGTTATAGCTATACTGTATGGTACAACGCATTATACATAATTTTATAATATAATTACCTATATAACTTCTTTAGTTACCTCCCAGTAGAACAAACAAACAATATTGACTATAAGAAGCGCGGTACCTACCTGCCTTCCTGCCTAGTGCGAGACACACACAACGCTTCATTATATTATTCCATTTTATTAACCATAGATATTCTCCATATAGAATAGTACAATAATAGGTACCTACCTACCTGGGAACTTATGTAAGAAAATAAATTATTGTTTTCCAGTTTTGGTGTTATTTTTTGACACTTTGTCGTCTAGGAAATTGTGTGATTTATTATAATAATTTTTGTTGCGAAAAACAGCATAACTAAAGTTGAATTAATAATAATGTCGTAATCGAGGTGTATGTATGTATGTATGTATGTATGTAGATATACTTATACAATATTATAATAGTTTGTACTGCGTGCACATTGGTTGGGTACTACAGAAATAAATAGGATAGGAAATACTCAAGGAAAACGCAAATCAAAATGTAATTAATTTTGTTATGTAATTTTCTCAATCTTTTTCGACCCTCTCTTTTTCTACCCCCTCCCTGTAAATGTTCCGCATTCCAATCATAATACCTACAATAAAACATAATTATTGTGATAACACTATCATATTACTAGTGACCAGTGACCGCCAAACTTCATGTTACCTTACCATTATTATCTAGGTACCTACATACATTACATACATACATATTTATTTAGGTACCAATATTATAATATTATTTAGTGATTTGGATATTCATGTCAATATTTTCAACATAACATACGATGACTTTATCGCCAGGATAGAGACTCTCCATTGATTTTGTTGTTCCTTTTAGATAATGTTTTTTTGTGTTTTTTTTTTACTTCGGAGATCGCCTTGGCCGAAAGTTATAGTCTCAGTGCATGATGACATTTTTAAGAGGATAATAATACTAATAATATACCTACTCTACAGTTGCTTGCTGGGAAGGTAGGTACATATATGTATGTATTACAAAACATAGAAAGTTCTAATAAGAAGCTAGATAAGTAGGTACACATAGGTGCTATACTTTAGAGTAGATAGGTGTGTTGCTATGTGTGCTGCTTTCCATAACCATATGGTAATTTTATTCAAGAATTTCTTCTTCGGGCGAATGTGTCGAGAATAATCTTGGATTTGTGTGAAGATTCTTTCTTTTATTTTTTTGTAATACTGCCGCACCGACAATGTTATTTCTCCGTGAATTTGTACGTAAACTTATTTATCTATACCTACCAACCAATGTAAATTACATAATGTTTGTACCTACTTAGTTGCCTACTGACTATATACATACAATATATTTGCATGTACCTACATAGTTATACATTACTGTTGTAACATCACATATAAGCACCTACAATACCAGGCCTTTATAGGTAAGTGTAGATACATTACATACATACATATGTAGGTAGGTAGGTACATAGAACTTAATTAGAGAAAAGCGTGCTAGTAGTAAATTATTTTATAATATCTTTTGCAACAATATGATGTCTTTAAATTGTTTTCACCGCCTCATTTATTAAATTTTCAACCTATTTTTGACAAATATTTCATAAAACACCTTGTTTTGTTTATTTTGATTACTTTAAAATTTGAAATTTCTAATAAATTGTAGGAAAGTAGAATCCAATTAAATATGAACGATTGAAAGCGCAAAAATATTTGTAATTATTTTATCAAACATAAACATTGTTATCTTTACGATAAAAATTATTTGACAAGACTCTCCGCATCACTCTCCTTCCTCTTATTCTTCTTCCTCTTCTCCTCCTTCAAGTTGAGAATTTACGATCACGCTCATGAAAAACAAAGTCTGAAATATTTTAAAAGAAATGTAGGATTAGGAAAAGTCCCCTACAGAGGAGGAGGGGTTAAACAGAGGTGGACAGGGAGAAGGGAGAGGGTGAGGTGATATCTGTGATATTTTGTTAGGACTTTAAGAACAAGAGATAAACATAACTGCCCATGAGATGAAATCCGAAAAAATGAAATTGGAAGGTACCTTTATGGGAATCCTCTTAGTCTCTTACAGAGTCCTATTATTTTTATTATTACAAATTATTATTACTTAAAGATTAACTCACATACTTTGTTTACACTGTAGCGACCCCCTGTGCCTACTCAGCACACATTTGCACACAGCATACAACGTGGGTAGGTACCTACGCAATATATATTTCATAATAAATATACTTAGATAATAGGTACATACATTAGACGTGAGAAAGACTCCAAGAGGCGACGAACTTATAAAAATAATAAAGAAGCGCTACAAGTCGGATAAGACGGGATAACACTTTCAGCGACAATTTTGAGATTCAGGCTCATGATGTCATCATTGAGCACTGAATCGCGTAAAAGTGATGTAAGTATTTCTGTGTATGTGTGTTAATGTTGATGAGAGGAAAATTGATCCAACTGATTTGTATATTGTTTTGACGTTGTGAATGGTTTAATTTTGTATTGTGCTGGTAGATTTTGTTGAACGCTTGATAAACGTACTTGAGAACTGAAAGTTTGCTATTTGTAACAAATTATTATATGTGCATTAATATTTCTAGCTGATTCTTATATGTGTGTTAATGTTATAATTGAAATCCGACCCTTCGAACAAGCATTTAGTTGCTTATGGAGGGAGCATTTTTACTGTGTGTTATATTGTTTTGTTAATGTAATATCAATGTATGCTGTGTATTTATGAATGAAATAAATATATTTAAAATATATATATATATATGTTTGAAAAGGTGTTTTCGCAGAGCATATTATTCATATATAAGTATCGTTTTTGGGTACTCTACGTACAGTAGCCTTGAGAAAGGCTTTTTATAGTTGGTCTTGAGAAAGACCGTTGGCTTCTGCCCGACGTTTCGTGCAGGATTCAACCTGACATCAGCTGGGCGTAGAGG